>CM038674.1:416387427-416464133 GCA_021605145.1 Aegilops bicornis
TCCATGGGACATGCCCGAAACATCCCATCATATAAAGAGGGGCCGCGGTCGCGGGGTAGGACGTGTCCATGGGACATGCCCGAAACGTCCCATCATATAAAGAGGGGGAACCACCTCGCGGCGCATCGCCCCTAACATTTCCCCGTGGTTTTCCCCAAATCCACTCCCCGCCAGATCATCTTTCTCTCCCCACCAAGCGCCGACTCGCTCTCCTCCACCGCCTCCATCGCGACTGTGTTCGCTCTCCCCCACCGCATCCTCTTCCTCACCTTCATCGCCTCCATCTGACCAATGGCTGAAGCTCGTGGCGACGTTGGCGCAGCGCCGGAGATGTAGTGAAGCTGCAGGGCACGGTGACGGCGGATGTTGGCGGTGTCCACGGTGGTGCGGGAAACTCGCAACCACTGCGGATGTGGAAAAGGAGGTGGCGGCTCACTTCCAAATACCGCCTTCTAGCGTAGCAGAAGGTGACGGCGTCGAGTGGCATAGTCGGCTAGGAGCAGGAGGTATTTGCACTGGGTCACTTGCTTACTAGTTGCAATATTTAGGATATGGGATTAGCTTGTAGAGTTAGTTGCATTGGTTAGATTGTGATTCATACGGTAGTACAGCTGGTTAGAGTAGTTGGTTTGACGGATGGGCCGGGGTTTTCTGTATTGGGGGGATGGGGGTTTTTGTACTAGGGTTTGTTGGAAAAATGCTAGATAGATCTGTATGAGAGATATGGATCTCTATGCTTCAATGCTACACAGATGTATGCTTGTTAGATTTATTTTAATGCTCATAGATTGGGGTTTTAATGCTCTGGACATGTATGCTTATTAGATTGGGTCCCTATTAGATTTGTTTTTGAATTCTACTCAGATTGGGGTTTTGAATGTCATATGCCCAAATGGAATCCATTGATTAAGAAGTTATTTGATTCATGGGTTCCTTGATTCATTAGTATATAAATTTTTCCACAATATGTAGTTATATTAGCTCTATTGTTCAATGTGTGTGCATGACAATGGAAAATGCAAATAGGATCATAGTATATTGGGGGTATATTAGCCCTATGATCAATGTGTCATGTGTGCATATCTAAATTTTCAATTGGCTTCTATATTTACTAGTGATGGATGTAATTGTATATTCAGGAGGATGATGGTTGGGGGTGGGGGAGAGGAAGTTGGCCCAGTACGACCCGTACAATCCAGAGTTTAGTGACGACTCAGAATATGAGGTAAGCCTACTTGAAATTTAGATTGTTAATTTAGATCATTTGACATGGTGTATATGTATCTATAATGTATTAATGTAATTCATTCATGTGTGTAGTATGATTCTGGAGATGATGTGTACAAGGGCAACGTCGCGTCCTTCACAGCGAAGGAGGTGGAGAAGATCAAGGCCAAGGGAGTCGCTTCCTTCTACAACTGCAAGATCAATAAGTTGCACTGCCCCTACTGCACCACCAAGCCAAAGCCAAAGGATGGCCGCTTGATCACCTTATACATCTCATGCCGAGGATGTAGCGATTCACGGCGAGGACTACATGATCAGGGGGCAGCATGCTGCCCTCGCGAAGGCCCTAACTCCAGCGTGATGTGATGATGTGATGCTGTGATGAACTGAATCTTTATCTTTATCTTTTGGGTTACTTTTGGTAAACTGAATCTGGTTGTTTATGGTGTGTTGAACTGAATCTATGGTGATGCTAGTAATGTATTATGCTATTTATATTTGTCTGTCCTTAAATTTGCATGTGGTGTGTGGTTAGTTCTGTTTAGATGTTCTGAACTATGAGTTTAGGTGCTGCAATGATCGGAGATGATGCTTTTTCTCACCAGTTTAGGTGCTGCAATGATCACACCTTGGCAAACTATCTATGTTAGGTGCTGCAATTATCCGATGTTTTGAACTGACATTCGATAGGACAGAATAAATTCAAGAAAATGCACAAAAAAAACCTTGGTAAACTATCTATGTTTGTGTAGGAGATCATGTGTGCAAAATTTGAGGTAATTTAGAGGAGGTCAAGAAATTTGAATTTGAGAAATGTGCTCCAAATGAGCTCCAGTGCTAGGTAAACAACCCATTTGTAATCAAGTTTTTTGGACCTACTCTAAATGAGCCAAATGTTTTTTATTAACACCTATTCAATCTATATAGTGTAGAGTCTCACTATTTTTTGAATTAATCTTCATATTTTTACATTTTCTTTTGGAAAAAATGTGCTTTAATACAAAAACTATTACTTTAAAATATGAAAATGGAAAACTAAGTTCAGATCCTTCTTTTTCACTTTGAAATAAAGCTTTGGTGATTTTTTTGTTTTTTTTTAAAACAGAAGGTAATCCTACCTCCTCTCCTTGAACTCCGTGAAATCTTGTACGTGATAGCTCATATGTGTGAAGGTTTTCTCATGAAAATGACCATAGACCAAGTTTATGATTTTTGGTTGGTAACATGTCACATAAGACAACATTGTGTGCAGGTTTTATATATTTTTGATTTTTTTAATTAATGGTGCTCATTTGACCTTGATCGTGCCAGCTAGGGTTTTTTCATGAAAATGACCATATACCAAGTTTAGTATTTTTCGTCGTTAGTGTGTCTTATAAAACGATGAACGGCGAAGGTTTCATATTTTTCGATTTTTTTTCAATTAGTTATGCACAGCCAAAGCCTTCGAAACCCCGTTGACCAGCCCAAAACCCCTCTAAACCTGCGGGTTTCGCTTAACCCTAACTCCGAATGTCACCGTCCGATCATACCTCGGCGCCAAGCGACAACCCTCATATGTGGTCTTCTAGAAGGAATTCGGTGGGCGTGCTGCGTGGCTCCACGCCGTTGGATCACAAGGACGGTTTCTGCATCGTTGGATCGTGGGGCGATCCATGAGAGGCGATCCTGTTGGTTGTGCTCGGCTTCTTGCTCACCACTGACTCCGTGAAAAAAACATTGTTATTGGGCCCAAAAGGAAACCAAGCTCTGGTTGCGCCGTCGAATTGTGTTGTTTTTTTTGCATCGTTTGCTCTGTTTTTTGTGAAGGTGTTGGCTCTGTTTTTTGCATCGTTTGAAATTACACAACAATTGACATTGCATAGAAAATTTAGTTCTTTTTGTTCTATACAAATGCAGAATGACCAAATTTATTAGGGCCAAATTTATTTTTATCATACAAAATGGCCACAAACTATTCAAAAATTGTCTCTTTTTGTTCATATAATATATATGACCACAGATTCCCACGCGTGCAATTAGCTTCTTTTTCTTCTTCTTTTCAAACCACGGTTTCCCATGCGTGAACACTCCCGATGCTGCGGTGGGTTTGAAAACGAGCTACTTCACATTTGACCCCGTTATTGCCACGGCCAAATAACACGTAGCACTACGGCTATTTAAGCTACCCTCTGCCTCTGCCATCCCTCATCCATCTCCCGTTCTCTGCCATCTACCCTTCTTGCTCTTCGACCCTTCTCCTTCTTCTCGCACATCCCTCAGCCATGCAAGACATCGGACCAACCTACCGCTTCCCACCCATCGTGCTGTAGAGGCTCTACCCTACCGGGCGTGTCGTTGATCGTGACACTACGTGTGTGGGCGATATCAAGGTTGAGGACCGCAAGGAACTTCACTGAGTTCTTCCTTGCATCCGGCTACCACCACCTCCCGCGGGGATTTCCAACGATGTTCTGCGTCGAGGAGGTCATCCAAAATATGTAGCCACCTAGCTAGAAGAGAGGAATCGGCGGCAATGACCATCGCTGCATTCGTGGCGGCTAGCGTGCAAGAAAGCTGCTCGGTTAGTGCATCGTGGCAGACGCATCGGCGCATGGAGGCTCGGTCGGTGCCTGGAGGCTCGGTCGGCGCATCGTGGCATCGTGGCATTGGCGCATGCAAGCTCGATCGACGCATGTAGGCAGGCTTTGTTGGATGCATGCATAGCAGGCTTCTATCCTGGCAGCGCGTGCAGGTGTTTAATGCAAGGGACGGCCCAACGAAACCACGACCCAACGGTCCAACAGCGACACCACCCAACGCGGCCCCACTTGTCAGGTCCAACGGACGACACAGTCAGTAGCAGCCCCACTTCACGATTTAACGGTCAAGCCTTTGACCCGACAGCAACGTCCGTTGTGACCAGTTCTGAGGGTTTCTGGTAAGGGAGTGGGGAAATCGAGCAAAAGTTAAGAGCGCGGGGATGAATGAGTAGAGCTAAGGAACCAGGGGCACATATGTAAAAAACCCTTAAAACAATGTGGAATAGTTTCACAACTCACGCCACCTGGAACACCACAGCGTAATGGTGTGTCCAAACGGCGTAACCATACTTTATTAGATATGGTGCGTTATATGATGTCTCTTACCGATTTGCCACTATCGTTTTGGGGTTATGCATTAGAGATAGCTGTGTTCACTTTAAATCGGGCACCGTCTAAATTCGTTGAGATGACACCGTATGAACTGTTGTTTGGCAAGAAACCTAAGCTGTCGTTTCTTAAAAGTTTGGGGATGCGACGCTTATGTCAAAAGGCTTGAACCTGATAAGCTCGAACCCAAAGCTGAGAAGTGTGTCTTCATAGGATACCCGAAAGAAACTATTGGGTATACCTTCTACCACATATTTGAAGGCAAAATCTTTGTTGCTAAGAATGGGTCCTTTCTAGAGAAGGAGTTTCTCTCGAAAGAAGTGAGTGGGAGGAAAGTAGAACTTGATGAGGTAGGTGTACCTTCTCTCGAATTGGAAAGTAGTACATCAGAGAAAGCCGTTCCCGTCAAGCCTACACCAACCAGAGAGGAAGCAAATGATGATGATCATGAAACTTTGGATCAAGTTACTACTGAACCTCGTAGGTCGACCGGAACACGTTCCGCACCAGAGTGGTACGGCAATCCTGTCCTGGAAGTCATGTTGTTAGAAAATAGCAAACCTATGAACTATGATGAGCCCAGATTTCAGAGAATGGATTGAGGCCATAAAATCTGAGATAGGATCCATGAATGAGAACAAAGTGTGGACTTTGGTGGATTTGCCCGATGATCAGCAAGCCATAAAGAATAAATGGATCTTTAAGAGGAAGACAGACGCTGACGGTAATATCACTGTCTACAAGGTCAACTTGTTGCAAAAGGTTTTCGACAAGTTCAAGGGGTTGACACTTTCTCACCTGTAGCGATGTTTAAGTCTGTCTGAATCATGTTATCAATTGCCGCATTTTATGATTATGAAATCTGGCAAATGGATGTCAAAAACTTGCATTCCTTAATGGGTTTCTTGAGGAAGAGTTGTATATGATGCAACTGGAAGTTTTTGTCGATCCTAAAGGTGCTAACAAAGTGTGCAAGCTCTAGCGATCCATCTATGGACTTGTGCAAGCATCTCGGAGTTGGAATATATGCTTTGATGAGGTGATCAAAGCATATGGTTTTATACAAACTTATGGTGAAGCCTGTATTTACAAGAAAGTGAGTGGGAGCTCTGTAGCATTTCTGAAATTATGTGTGGATGACATATTGTTTTTTGGAAATGATATAGAATTTCTGGGTAGCATAAAAGGGTACTTGAATAAGAATTTTTCAATGAAATACCTCTGTGAAGCTACTTACATAATGGGCATCAAAATCTATAGAGATAGATCAAGACGCTTAATAGGATTTTCACACATACCTTGACAAAGTTTTGAAGGAGTTCAAAATGGATCAGCTAAAGAAAGGGTTCTTGCCTGTAGTCAAGGTGTGAAGTTGAGTAAGACTCAAAGCCCAACCACGACAGAAGATAGAGAGAGAATGAAAATCATTCCCTGTGCCTCAGTCATAGGTTCTATAAAGTATGCCATGTTGTGTACCAGACATGTTGTGTGCCTTGCCATGAGTCTAGCAAGGGGGTACAATAGTGATCCAGGAGTGGATCACTGGACAATGGTCAAAATTATCCTTAGGTACCTAAAGAGGACTAAGGAAATGTTTCTCGGTTATGGAGGTTATAAAGAGTTCATCATAAAGGGTTACGTCGATGCAAGCTTTGACACTGATCCAGATGACTCTGAGTCTCAATTTGGATACGTATTGAACGTGGGAGAAATTAGCTAGAGTAGCTCTATGCATAGCATTGTAGACATAGATATTTGCAAAGTACACATGGATCTGAATGTTGCAGACCCGTTGACTAAAAACCTCTCTCACAAGCAAAACATGATCACACCTTAGAACTCTTTGGGTGTTAATCACATGGTGATGTGAACTAGATTATTGACTAGTGAAATCTTTGGGTGTTAATCACATGGCGAGGTGAACTAGACTCTAGTGCAAGTGGGAGACTGATGGAAATATGCCCTAGAGGTAATAATAAAATGGTTATTATTATATTTCCTTAATCATGATAAAGGTTTATTATTCATGCTAGAATTGTATTGACCGGAAACTTAAATGCATGTGTGGATACATAAACAAATACCGTGTCCCTAGTGAGCCTCTACTAGACTAGCTAGTTGATCAAATATGGTTAAGGTTTCCTAACAATAGACATGAGTTGTCATTTGATAACGGGATCACATCATTAGGAGAATGATGTGATGGACAAGACCCAACCGTTAGCATAGCATATGATCGTTCAGTTTATTGCTCTGCTTTCTTAATGTCAAATGCATGTTCCTTCGACCATGAGATCATGCAACTCCCGGATACCAGAGGAATGCCTTGTGTGCTATCAAACATCGCAAGTAACTGGATGATCATAAAGATGCTCTACAGGTATCTCCGAAGGTGTCTGTTGAGTTGGTGTGAATCGAGATTGGGATTTGACACTCCGTGTATCGGAGAGGTATCTCTGGCCCTCTCGATAATACACATCACAAGATTCTTTCAAGCAAAGTGACTAAGGAGTTAGTTGCAATATGATGTATTACAGAACGAGTAAAGAGACTTGCCCGTAACGAGATTGAACTAGGTATAGAGATACAGACGATCGAATCTCGCGCAAGTAACATACCAACAAACAAAGGGAATTACGTATGTTGTCATAAAGGTTCAACCGATAAAAGATCTTCATGGAATATGTAGGAATCTATATGGGCATCCAGGTCCACTATTGGTTATTGACCGGGGAGGTGCCTCAGTCATGACTACATAATTCCTGAACCCGTAGGGTCGCACGCTTAACGTTTGTTGACGCTAGAGTAGTATTGGAATATTTGATGAGTGGTTACCAAATGTTGGTCGAAGTCCTAGATGAGATCCCAGACGTCACGAGGAGTCCTGGAATGGTCGAGAGGTAAAGATTTATATATGGGAACTCATATTTTGAGTTCCGAAAAAAGGTGCAGTTTTTTCGGTATTGTACCGGGAAGCTTCCAGAAGGTTCCGGAAGTCCACAAGTGGGTTCACCACGACCCAACGGCTAGCATGGGCTGCGGTGAGGCGCCCCGGCCTTATTGGGCTAGGTGAACCAAGTCCTCAAAATCCCATGTGGCTAGGGAAGGCAAAAAAGGAAGGAGTCCTAGTAGGAATTGGATTGGACTTGGAGTCCAAGTCCTCTCCCCCTTAGCTGCGCCCTAGGGCTTGGAGGGGATGTTTCCCACGCCCATCCACCTATATATAGAGGGGAGGGGAGCCCCAAGAGGATACACCAAGCCCTTGGCGCCCCTTTCTCTCCCATTACAACGTAGTTCCACCGCCTCGTCCTGGCGAAGCACTGTCGGTGCTCCACCACCACCATCGCCACCACGTCGTCGTATTGGTTGTGATCCCATCTAATTCTCCTCTCCCGCTTGCTAGATCAAGAAGGATAAGACGTCATCGAGCCACACGTGTGCTAAACTCGGAGGTGTCGTCCGTTCGGCACTAGATCGGTGGGATCGTGATCGGATCGCGAAGAGTACGACTACATCAACCTCGTGATAAACGCTTCCGCTTAGTGATCTACAAGGGTACGTAATGCTCTTACCCTCTCGTAGCTATGCATCTACATGGATAGATCTTGCGTGTGCGTAGAATTTTTTTTTGTTTTTCATGCAAAGTTCCCCAACGGTTTGACCAAGTTTTAAGGAAAAAAGTATTGATGTCTACAACATCAAATTTATATCATTAGATCCACCACGAAAAGTATTTTCATATTTGTTTGTTTTGTATTGCAACTGTTAATATTTTATTCTATAATCTTGGTCAAACATACATGGTTTGATTTGCACGAAACGGTGCACTTTATATTCTAGGACGGATGAAGTATTTATATTTAGACAACACCATTCATTTTTATGCATGACACATAGTAGTACATTATTTATTATGATACGAGATCATGATATGATACTAAATCATCACTTTCTTAATTTAATTGTACATTTTTCAAGAATACATGATGCGTACCATATTTTTATAGAAGGCGGAATTTCAAGTATAAGAGGACTACAACATGTTGCGAAAACAACGAGTGTAGTGCAGAATCCACATCAGGGCTAGTCCGAAGACAACCACCACTAACAACACAACTACAAAGCAAAAAAGAGTGTGTTCAAAACTGAGCAACATTTCCGCGTCTTGACCAATGTCGGTCATCTCCGAAGACAACACCAACTCCACTGAACTTGCCTTGTCGACCCACCATCCACCCTTTGATGCCTAAAGGAGGTGGCAAGTAGATGGAGGAACTTGGTCGGTCCACTAAAGTCGTCGTCTTGGACTCACCGGCGATGACGTACATTGCGCCATTGAAGATCACCTTGAATAGTGGCGAGCATCGGAAGTATCCCAACATGGAACCTCAAGATTGTATGTTCAAGCAGGATGCTTCCAACAAAGTAGCAACGTTAAGACACCGTCATCGCGCCAATTCAACACCGAACCTAGGCTTTCGCCCGAAGACAGCTACCAATCCCGAGAGCGAGCGAGGAAGATGCCTGCACACCTTGGCGACACCTCCAAGGAGGGGAACGACACCCACGGGCGCCGGCGCCGCCAGCACTGACCGAGTATGGGCAGGAATTTCTTCCAAGTAGCCACACACCTCAACTCTTCTGACCGGACTAGGATCACACCGTCCAAGTTGACCACTCTACCATTGTCGCGGCACTTCGCCAGCATAGACGAGATGCCGAGGTCCACCCAATACATGCACAAGCAGGAGCACACAACCCAACCATCATCACCACCACAGCTAAGAACTCCACCGGGCTCCCTCCATGCCCGACTAAAAGTGCAACTATCCCTTGGTGGTTTTGGTAATTCCTAACAACATATAGCTCATTGAGCTAATGCTATTCCAAGATAAATATTTCAGGAAATCTCAATGTTTGGCATGGCATGGATTAGAAAGTGGACCCTTCAAAATGCTAAGGACAAAAGATTGGCTCAAGCTCCAAGCACAAGACTCTACATTTTCTATTTTAGTGATCCAAGATCACGTTGAGTCTATAGGAAAAGCCAATACTATTAAGAAGGGATGAGGTGTTTCTTAATGAGATTCTTGCTCAAAATGCTTAGTGATATGCTCCAAAACCCTCCACTACTTTCTCATATCCACATATGTCCTAAACCAAAAGGTCCAACTCGGCCCCACCGAAGTTTCACATCCGGAGCCATCGAGTTCGATTGACATAGCCAACGCCGTAAACCCTAATCAATTCGGTCTCACCGATAGGGATCTCGGTCTCACCGAGATGGGGTTGCAAACTCTCTGTTTCCCTTCATAACGTTTTGGTCAAATCGAGATGAGTGATCGGTCCCACCAAGATTGCAATGCAAACTCTCTGTTTCCTTTTCGTAACGTTTCGGTCCAACCGAGATGAGCGAATCGGTCCCTGATACGTCCATTTTGCATCATGCTTTTATATCGATATTTATCGCACTATGGGCTGTTTTTTCACATTATGTCACAATACTTATGGCTATTGTCTCTTATTTTACAAGGTTTACATGAAGAGGGAGAATGCCGCAAATTTGGAATGCAATGGAAAAGGAGCAAATATTGGAGACCTATTACTGCAACTCCAAAAGTCCTGAAACTCACGGAATATCTTAAAATAAATAAAGAAAAATCGCCGCCAAAGATGAAGGCCGGGCCCACACTATGCTCACGAGGGTGGGGCGCCTCGGGCGCGCCCCTACCTCGTGGGCCCCCGGTGGCTCTCGATGCCCATCTTCTCCTATATGACGTCTTCGATGAGAAAAATAAGAGGAACCTTTCGAGACGAGACTCACGCCACGAGGCGGAATCAATCTAGGGCTCCCGTGAAGGCTGCCAGGGGACACTTCCCTCCGGGAGGGGGAAATCATCGTCATCATCATCACCAACGCTCCTCTCATCGGGAGAGGGCAATCTCCGTCAACATCTTCACCGGCACCATCTCATCTCCAAACCCTAGTTCATCTCTTGTACCCAATTCTTGTCTCCAAGTCCGGGATTGGTGCTAGTAGGTTGCTAGTAGTGTTGATTACTCCTTGTAGTTGATGCTAGTTGGTTTATTTGGTGAAAGATCATATGTTCAGGTCCTTTATGCATATTATTACCCCTCTGATTATGAACATGAATATGCTTTGTGAGTAGTTACGTTTGTTCCTGAGGACAAGGGAGAAGTCTTGCTATTAGTAGTCATGTGAATTTGGTATTCGTTCGATATTTTGATGAGATGTATGTTGTCTAGCCTCTAGTGGTGTTATGTGAACGTTGACTACATAACACTTCACCATTATTTGGTCCTAGAGGAAGGCATTGGGGAATAATAAGTAGATGATGGGTTGCTAGAGTGACAGAAGCTTAAACTCTAGTTTATGCGTTGCTTCATAAGGGGCTGATTTGGATCCATATGTTTCATGCTATGGTTAGGTTTACCTTAATACTTTTGTTGTAGTTGTGGATGCTTGCAATAGAGGTTAATCATAAGTGGGATGCTTGTTCAAGTAAAAACAGCACCCAAGCACCGGTCCACCCACATACCAAATTATCAAAGTACCGAACGCGAATCATATGAGCGTGATGAAAACTAGCTTGACGATATTCCCATGTGTCCTCGGGAGCGCTTTTCCTATTATAAGAGTTTATCCAGGCTTGCCTTTTCCTACAAAAAGGATTGGGCCACCTTGCTGCACTTTATTTACTCTTGTTACTTGTTGCTCGTTACAATTTATCTTATCACAAAACTATCTGTTACCACTTATTTCAGTACTTGCAGAGAATACCTTCTTGAACACCGCTTATCATTTCATACGCTCCTCATTGGGTTCGACACTCTTACTTATCTACAGGACTACGATAGATCACCTATACTTGTGGGTCATCAAGACTCTTTTCTGTCTCCGTTTCAGTGGAGTGTAGCGCCTTTGGTAGGTGGAATTTGGTAAGGAAAAATTTATATAGTGTGCTGAAATTTTCTGTCACTTGTTACTATGGAAAGTAATTCTCTGAGGGGCTTGTTCGGGGTATCTTCACCCCGTCCAGTAGAGCAAAGAGTTGCTTCTCAAACTACTGATCCTATTGAAAATGAAACTCCTTTTGAAACTCCTTCGGGTATGATGGAAAAACTGCTAGCTAACACTTTTACAGGAGATGGAACAAAGCATCCTGATGAACATCTACTCTATGTGGATGAAGTTTGTGGACTATTTAAGCTTGCAGGTATACCCGATGATGTTGTTAATAAGAAGGCATTCCCTTTATCTTTGAAGGGAGACGCATTGACATGGTATAGGCTATGTGATGATACGAGATCATGGAACTATAAAAGATTGAAACTGGAATTTCATCAAAAATATTACCCTATGCATATTGTTCATCGTGATCGCAATTATATATATAATTTTTGGCCTCATGAAGGAGAAAGCATCGCTCAAGCTTGGGGAGGCTTAAATCAATGTTATATTCATGCCCCAATCATGAGCTCTCAAGAGTGACAATTCTTGAATTTTTATGCCCGGCTTCGATAACAATCGCACCATGCTCGATACTTCTTGTCTTTGGCTCTTTTATGATGAAGACTATTGAATTTAAATGGAATTTATTGGATAGAATTAAACGCAACTCTGAAGATTGGGACCTCGACGAAGGTAAGGAGTCAGGTATGACACCTAAGTTTGATTGTGTTAAATCTTTTATGGATACCGATATTTTCCGTAAGTTTAGCACTAAATATGGACTTGACTCTGAGATAGTAGCTTCTTTCTGTGAATATTTTGCTACTTATGTTGATCTCCCCAAGTAGAAGTGGTTTAAATATCATCCTCCCATAGAACTAAAAGTAGTTGCACCTATTAAAGTTGAAGAAAAGACTGTCACTTATAATGATCCTATTGTTCCCACTTCTTATGTTGAGAAACCACCTTTCCCTCTTAGAATGAAGGATCATGCTAAAGCTTCAAATGTTGTTCGTAAAAGCAATATTAGAACTTATACACCTCCTGAGCAAGTTAAAGTAGAACCTAATATTGATATTGTTAAAGATCTCTTGTCTGATAATATTGATGGGCATGTTATTCAGTTCAAGGTGAAACTGCTAGAATCGCTAAACCGTGTGCTAAAGATAAACATAGACCTGTGGTAGGCGGTTACATTATTTGTGTTAAAATAGGAGATCATTGTTATCATGGCTTATGTGATATGGGTGCTAGTGCTAGTGTAATACCCATTGACTTATACAAAGAAATTATGCATGAAATTGCACCTGCTGAGTTAGAAGATATTGATGTTACAATTAAACTTGTCAATAGAGATACTATATCTGTAATGGGAATTGTTCGAGATGTTGAAGTCTTGTGTGGGAAAACTAAATATCCTGCTGATTTTCTTGTTCTTGGTTCTCCACAAGATAGCTTTTGTCCCATTATATTTGGTAGACCCTTCTTGAACACTGTTAATGCTAAGATAGATTGCAAAAATAATGTTGTTCCTATCGGCTTGGATGATATGGTTCATGAGTTTAATTTCTCTAAATTCAGTAAACAACATCGTGAGGAAGAATTGCCTAGTAAGGATGAAATTATTGGTCTTGCTTCTATTGCCGTACCTCCTAGTGATCCTTTAGAACATTATTTGCTAGACCATGAAAATGATATGTTCATGAATGAAAGAAGGGAAATAGATGAAGTATTCTTTAAACAGGAACCTATTCTCCAACACAAATTACCTGTTGAAATCCTAGGGGATCCTCCTCCACCCAAGGGTGATCCCGTGTTTGAGCTTAAACCATTGCCTGATAATCTTAAATATGCTTATCTTGATGAAAAGAAAATATATCCTGTTATTATTAGTGCTAACCTTTCAGAGCATGAAGAAGAAAGATTATTGAAAACTTTAAAGAAGCACCGTGCCGCTATTGGATATACTCTTGATGATCTTAAGGGCATTAGTCCCACTCTATGCCAACATAAAATAAATTTGGAAGCGGATGCCAAACCAGTTCGTGATCCTAAACGACGTTTGAATCCTAAAATGAAAGAAGCGGTAAGAAAAGAAATACTCAAGCTTCTGGAGGCAGGTATAATTTATCCTTCGATAGCCGATTGGGTAAGTCATGTACATTGTGTCCCTAAAAAGTGAGGTATTACTGTTGTCCCTAATGATAAAGATGAATTGATCCCGCAAAGAATTATCACAGGTTATAGGATGGTAATTGATTTCCGCAAATTAAATAAAGCTACTAAGAAAGATCATTACCCCTTACCTTTTATCGATCAAATGCTAGAAAGATTATGCAAACATACACATTATTGCTTTCTAGATGGTTATTCTGGTTTCTCTCAAATACCTGTGTCGGCTAAAGATCAATCAAAGACTACTTTTACATGCCCTTTTGGTACTTTTGCTTATAGATGTATGCCTTTTGGTTTATGTAATGCACCTGCTACCTTTCAAAGATGCATGATGGCTATATTCTCGACTTTTGTGAAAAGATTTGTGAGGTTTTCATGGACAACTTTTCCGTCTATGGTTCCTCTTTTGATGATTGCTTGAGCAATCTTGATCGAAGTTTTGAAGAGATGAGAAGAAACAAATCTTGTCTTGAATTGGGAAAAGTGCCACTTTATGGTTAATGAAGGTATTGTCTTGGGGCACAAAGTTTCTGAAAGAGGTATTGAAGTTGATAAAGCCAAGGTTGATGCTATAGAAAAGATGCCATGTCCCAAGGACATCAAAGTTATAAGAAGTTTCCTTGGTCACGCCGGATTTTATAGGAGGTTCATTAAGGACTTCTCAAAAATTTCTCGGCCTCTGACTAATTTATTACAAAAGATGTACCATTTGTCTTTGATGATGACTGTAGAAGCATTTGAAATACTTAAGAAAGCATTAGTCTCTACACCGTTGTTCAGCCACCGATTGGAATTTACCCTTTGAAATCATGTGTGATGCTAGTGATTATCTTGTAGGTGCTGTTCTAGGGCAAAGAGTTGATAAGAAATTAAATGTTATCCATTATGCTAGTAAGACTCTAGACAATGCTCAAAGAAATTATGCTACATACTGAAAAGGAACTTTTAGCGCTTGTATTTGCTTGTGATAAATTCAGACCTTATATTGTTGATTCTAAAGTAACTATTCACACTGATCATGCTGCTATTAAATACCTTATGGAAAAGAAAGATGCAAAACCTAGACTTATTAGATGGGTTCTCTTGCTGCAAGAATTTGATTTGCATATTATTGATAGAAAAGGAGCTGAGAACCCCGTTGCAGGCAACTTATCTAGGTTAGAGAAAGTTCTTGATGACCCACTACCTATTGATGATAGCTTTCCTGATGAACAATTAAATGTCATAAACACCTCTCGTAGTACTCCATGGTATGCTGATTATGCTAATTGTGTTTTTGCTAAATTTATACCACCTAGCTTCACATACCGGCAAAAGAAAAAGTTTTTCTATGATTTGCGACATTACTTTTGGGATGACCCACATCTTTATAAAGAAGGAGTAGATGGTGTTATTAGACGTTGTGTACCTGAGCATGAACAGAACAGATCCTACGCAAGTGTCACTCCAAAGCTTATGGACGACACCACGCTGGAGATAGAACTGCACATAAGGTATTGCAATCCGGTTTTTATTGGCCCACTCTCTTCAAGGATGCCCGTAAGTTTGTCTTGTCTTGTGATGAATGTCAAAGAATTGGTAATATTAGTAGACGTCAAGAAATGCCTATGAATTATTCACTTGTTATTGAACCATTTGATGTTTGGGGATTTGATTATATGGGACCTTTTCCTGCCTCTAATGGATATACACATATTTTAGTTGTTGTTGATTACGTTACTAAGTGGGTAGAAGCTATTCCAACTAGTAGTGCTGATCATAACACCTCTATTAAAATGCTTAAGGAAGTTATTTTTCCGAGGTTTGGAGTCCCTAGTTATTTAATGACTGATGGTGGTTCACACTTTATTCATGGTGCTTTCCGTAAAATTCTTGCTAAATACGACGTTAATCATAGAATTGCATCTCCATATCACCCACAATCTAGTGGTCAAGTAGAATTGAGCAATAGAGAGCTCAAATTAATTTTGCAAAAGACTGTTAATAGGTCTAGAAAGAATTGGTCCAAGAAACTTGATGATGCATTATGCGCCTATAGAACTGCATATAAGAATCCTATGGGTATGTCTCCGTATAAAATGGTTTATGGAGAAACATGTCACTTACCTCTCGAACTAGAACATAAGGCATATTGGGCTATTAAAGAGCTCAACTATGATTTCAAACTTCTTTGGTGAGAAAAGGTTATTTGATATTAGCTCACTTGATGAATGGAGAACCCAAGCTTATGAAAATGCCAAGTTGTTCAAAGAAAAAGTTAAAAGATGGCATGACAAAAGGATACAAAAGCGTGAGTTTAATGTAGGTGATTATGTATTGCTATACAACTCTCGTTTGAGAATTTTTGCAGGAAAACTTCTCTTTAAATGGGAAGGACCCTACATTATCGAGGAGGTCTGTCGTTCCGGTGCTATAAAAATCAACAACTTCGAAGGCACAACCAAGGTGGTAAACGGTCAAAGGATCAAACATTATATCTCGGGTAATCCAATAAATGTTGAAACCAATATTATTGAAATCAGAACCCCGAGGAATACATAAGGGACACTTTCGGACCGCCTGACTCAAAAGGAATAGGTATGTGGTACGGTAAGTAAACCGACTCCAAAACAATTTTAAGGCAATATTTCTCCATTTTGGAATATTTAGAAAAATAGAAAAATAAGTAGCAGTCCGGGAAGGACACGAGGGTGGTGGGCGCGCCCTACCCCCCTGGGCGCGCCCCCCTACCTCGTGAGCACCTCGTGTGCCCTCCGGACTCTGTTTTCTTGCACGATACGTATTTTGGTCGGTAAAAATTCATTATATATTCTCCCGAAGGTTTTGACTCCCGTATCACGCAAATCTCTCTTATTCTTGTTTCGAGCTGTTTTCTGTCAGGGTTTTCAAGGCTAGGCATCATGTCGTCCCCCTCCTCCAACAATTGTGACAACGATGCTTGGTTAATGAAGGTAGATCTGAAGAGGGAAGAACCCATGAAGGTCAACAAGTATGAAAGGATCAAGAAGGCCATGGAGGATCAAGCCCCGGTAGCAAAAGACATCCTTCAACTTGATCATAACTTTCTTACCCCAACTGAGATTGAAGCTTTCAAGATGATTGAGTTAGCTCGTATACAGAACAAGTATCTCACACAAGAAAATATTTTGTTGAAGGAGCATATTTTTGCACTCAAGGGCATCATCCGCAAACTGGAGGACCTCTTACGCTCGATGTGCGACTATCCATCACCTCCACCTTCTTCACCGACAAACAAGGACACATAATCACATGGGTATGGGCACTCCCCTTGGCAACTGCCAAGCTTGGGGGAGGTGCCCTGGTATCGTATCACCATCACAACTCCTATCTTTACCGTTTTTCTTAGTTCGATCCTTTTAGTAGTATCTTGATCTAGTAGAATAAAGTTTATGGCATGATTTTGAGTTTTGCTTTATGATCCCTCTATGCAATCGAGTCTGTGAGCTATATAATAAAGATTAGTGTTGAGTCAAGGGCTTGATTATTTTTTCATGATTTTGGGTGAGTAAAAGAATAGAAAGAAGAAAAGAATAAAAAGAAACAAAGAGTTCATATTGATCTTATTGAGAGTAATGACTTCACATAGGAAGAGTATGATGATTAAAAGTTGTTGGGAGTTGGTAAATATAGCTTTGGTCATCGTTGCAATTAATAGGAAGTAATAAGGAAAGAGAGGTTTCACATATAGATATATTATCATTGACATCTTTTATGATTGGGAGCACTCATTAAAATATGACATGCTAAAGAGTTGATGTTGGACAAGGCAGACAACGTGATGAGTTATGTTTTCTTATATCTGAGATAAAGTATGTTGTCATGGGTCCTCTAACATGTTGAGCTTGCCTTTCCCCCTCATGCTAACCAAATTCTCAGCACCAAGTAGAGATACTACTTGTGCTTCCAAATACCCTTAAACCAGTTTAGCCATGAGAGTCCACCATATCTATCTATGGATTGAGTAAGATCCTTCAAGTAAGTTGTCATCGGTGCAAGCAATAAAATTGCTCTCTAAATATGCATGACTTATTAGTGCGGAGAAATAAGCTTTGTACGAACTTGTTGTGGAAGTAATAAAAGCGATGGACTGCATAATAAAGGTCCACATACAAGGGGCAATATAAAGTGACATTCTTTTGCATTAAGATTTTATGCATCAACCCTAAACGCGCATGACAACCTCTGCTTCCCTCTGCGAAGGGCCTATCTTTTATTATTATCATCTACCTTATGCAAGAGTCACGGTGATCTGCACCTTTCCTTTTTCATTTTATCCTTTGGCAAGCCCAGCATGTTGGAAAGAACATGACATATATATCTAATTGGATGTAGGGGAGCATGAATTGTTATTGTTGACATTACCCTTGAGGTAAAAGGTTGTGGGGCAAAACTATAAGCCCCTATCTTTCTCTGTGTCCGATTAAAACTCCGTAACCACAAGTTTTGTGTGAGTGTTAGCAATTATGAAGGACTAAGTGATAGTTGAGTATGTGACTTGCTTTTAAGCTCTGACATAGACTCTTTCTGATGTTATGATAAATTGCAATTGCTTCAATGACTGAGGTTATAATTTGTTGGTGCTCAATAAGGTTTCTGATTCATACCTTTGCATTGTGAAAAGATCATCACTTGAACATAAGTAATCATATGACAAAATCTATATATGTTGTTGTTATGAGAATAATCATGATGCCTTCATGTCCGTATTTTATTTTTATCGACGCCTCTACCTCTAAACATGAGGACATATTTATTGTTATCGGCTTCTCGCTTGAGGACAAGCGAGGTCTAAGCTTGGGGGAGTTGATACGTCCATTTTGCATCATGCTTTTATATCGATATTTATCGCATTATGGGCTGTTATTTCACGTTATGTCACAATATTTATGGCTATTCTCTCTTATTTTACAAGGTTTACATGAAGAGGGAGAATGCCGGCAGCTGGAATTCGGCCGAAAAGGAGCAAATATTGGAGACCTATTCTGTGCAACTCCAAAAGTCCTGAAACTCCACAGAATATCTTAAAATAAATAAAGAAAAATCATCGCCAAAGATGAAGGCCAGGGGGCCCACGCCCTGCTCACGAGGGTGGGCCCCCCTGGGGCGCGCCCCCCTATCTCGTGGGCCCCTTGGTGGCTCTCCAATGCCCATCTTCTCCTATATGACATCTTTCGATGAGAAAAAAATAAGAGGGAACCTTTCGGGACGAGACTCCGCCGCCACGAGGCGGAACCTTGGCGGAATCAATCTAGGGCTCCGGCGGAGCTGTTTTGCCGGGGACACTTCCCTCCGGGAGGGGGAAATCATCGTCATCACCAACGCTCCTCTCATGTGAATTTGGTATTCGTTCGATATTTTGATGACATGTATGTTGTCTAGCCTCTATTGGTGTTATGTGAATGTCGACTACATAACACTTCACCATTATTTGGGCCTATAGGAAGGCATTGGGGAGTAATAAGTAGATGATGGGTTGCTAGAGTGACAGAAGCTTAAACCCTAGTTTATGCGTTGCTTCGTAAGGGGCTGATTTGGATCCATATGTTTCATACTATGGTTAGGTTTACCTTAATACTTTTGTTGTAGTTGTGGATGCTTGCAATAGAGGTTAATCATAAGTGGGATGCTTGTTCAAGTAAGAACAGCACCCAAGCACCGGTCCACCCACATACCAAATTATCAAAGTACCGAACGCGAATCATATGAGCGTGATGAAAACTAGCTTGACGATATTCCCATGTGTCATCGGGAGCACTTTTCCTATTATAAGAGTTTGCCCAGGCTTGTCCTTTGCTACAAAAAGGATTGGGCCACCTTGCTGCACTTTATTTACTCTTGTTACTTGTTGCTCGTTACAATTTATCTTATCACAAAACTATCTGTTACCACTTATTTCAAGATTTGCAGAGAATACCTTGCTGAAAACCGCTTATCATTTCCTTCTGCTCCTCGTTGGGTTCGACACTATTACTTATCGAAAGGACTACGATAGATCCCCTATACTTGTGGGTCATCAGTCCCACCGAGTTTGCCTGACCAACTCTCTGTTTGACTATTACCAAAATCGGTCTCACCGATTTTGTGTAACCGGTCTCACCGAGATTACGTTATGCCCTAACCCTAATGACATCGGTCCCACCGAGTTGACATGTCGGTCCCATCGAGAATCCTAACGTTCACATTTTGAACCAAATCGGTCCGACTGAGTTCTCTGATTCGGTCCCACCGAGTTAGGTGATTTGTGTGTAACTGTTAGATTTTGTGTGGAGGCTATATATACCCCTCCACCCACTCTTCATTCATGGAGAGAGCCATCAGAACATGCCTACACTTCCAATACATATTTTATGAGAGAGAACCACCTACACTTGTGTTGAGGTCAAGATATTCCATTCCAACCACATAAATCTTGATCTCTAGCCTTCCCCAAGTTGCTTTCCACTCAAATCTTCTTTCTACCAAATCCAATCCTATGAGAGAGAGTTGAGTGTTGGGGAGACTATCATTTGAAGCACAAGAGCAAGGAGTTCATCATCAACACACCATTTGTTACTTCTTGGAGAGTGGTGTCTCCTAGATTGGCTAGGTGTCACTTGGGAGCCTCCGACAAGATTGTGGAGTTGAACCAAGGAGTTTGTAAGGGCAAGGAGATCGCCTACTTCGTGAAGATCTACCCTAGTGAGGCAAGTCCTTCGTGGGCGACGGCCATGGTGGGATAGACAAGGTTGCTTCTTCGTGGACCCTTCGTGGATGGAGCCCTCCGTGGACTCGCGCAACCGTTACCCTACGTAAGTTGAAGTCTCCATCAACGTGGCTGTACGATAGCACCACCTATCGGAACCACGGATAAAAAATCTCCATGTCAACATTGCGTTTGCTCCCTCAAACTCATCCCTTTACCTTCATATGCAATTGTTTTACATTCCGCTGCTATACTCTTAGAATTTCATGTGTAGGTTGATTGCTTGACTTGTGCTAAGTTGCTAAAATCTGCCAAGAACTAAAATTGGGAAAAGGATAGATTTTTATTTGGTCAAGTAGTCTAATCACCCCCCTCTAGACATACTTCCGATCCTACAAGTGGTATCAGAGCTTTGGTCTCCATTTGCTTTGATTTCCATAGCTTTTGGTGGTCATAGCCTTGGTTTCACAACCTAGGATAGTATGGCGTCTAGCGAGGGAAATTACCACCGTAGAGGTCTTTACTTTGATGGCACTAATTTTGCTAGTTGGAAGCACATGATGAAAATGCATATTCTTGGACATAACCTCGCTGTTGGGCTATTGTGTGTATTGGCTTGCAAGGTGAATTCTTTGATGGGAGAGAACCGAACCGTGAAGCTACCGCGGAAGAGTTGAAGATGCTACAATACAATGCTCAAGCTTGCGATATCCTCTTCAACGGTTTGTGCCCCAGAATTCAACAAAATCAGCCGTCTTGAGAATGCAAAGGAAATTTGGGATACTTTGATTGATATGCACGAAGGTACCGACTCCGTCAAGGAATCCAAATTGGATGTGCTTCAAAGTCAACTTGACAAGTTCAAAATGAAGGATGGTGAAGGTGTCGCTGAAATGTACTCTAGGCTTACTCTCATCACAAATGAGATTGCCGGCTTAGGAAGTGACGAGATGACCGACAAATTCATCATCAAGAAGATCCTAAGAGCCTTGGATGGAAAATATGATACTGTGTGCACATTGATCCAAATGATGCCCAATTACAAAGATCTCAAGCCAACGGAAGTCATTGGAAGAATTGTTGTTCATGAGATGTCACTCAAGGATAAGGAAGAGCTTCACAACAAGTCAAGTGGTGCTTACAAAGCCCCATGTGATACTCCCACATCTTCAAATGAGAAACAAACCTTCAATGAAGAATTGAGCTTAATGGTGAAGAACTTCAACAAGTTCTACAAGAGTAGAAGCAAAGAAAGAAGTTCCAAGTCAAGGTCCTACAATGACAAAAGATCTTCTAGTCGTGAGCGTAATTGCTACAATTGTGGAAGACTCGGACACTACTCCAATGAGTGTACGGCCCCCTACAAAAGAAGATAAGATTCTCCCAAAAGACGAAGTAGAAGAGAAGAATCACCACCAAGAGAAAGGAGGTGTAGAGATGATCGTTATGAACGAAGACCCTCTCGGAGAAGCAAGGATTCGAAAAGAAAGGAAAAGTCATCAAGGAGCTACACAAAAAGAAGACATCAAGCTCATGTTGGTGAGTGGGTATCCGGCTCCGACTCCGACAATCACTCCGAAAGAAGTTATCACTCCGACTAAGAATATACTCAATATGAAGGTGTTGCCGGTCTAGCACTTGTGTGAACCAACTCCTATGACATATTTGACTCACCAAATGAAGGAATTGGAAGAAGCTTGATGGCCAAATGTCCAAAGGTAAAACATCCCGAGTGTGTTGATTTCAATAGTGATGAAGATGATTTTCTAGGTGATGATGATTTACTTGTTGACAACTCTAGTGATGAAAACTATGATGAAACGTTAATTAATCATGCTAATCAAGATAAAACGAATGATGATGATAAGAAGGAGATTGAGCGTCTAACTCAAGAACTAAACACTCTTAAGTTAGTTCATGAAACTACCTTGGAAAATCATCGAGAAATTTTAAAGACTCATGATAAGCTACGCTTTGAAAAGATCAACCTTGAGCAAGAGCATGAGTTTTTAAAGGCAATCAATGATGATCTTCGCAAGAAAAGTTCTTCTTACATTGCCAAGCGTTTACTCTTGTCTACTTACACGCCACAAGTTAAATCTAGCAACAAGAACAAGAAAGATTCTTCATATAGTAGTAACAACAATCATGCTAAATCCAATGTTGATGCCTCTAGTAGTTCTATTGATTTCACTAATGATTCTCTTAGCCAAGTTACACTTGAGCAAGAAAATATCTTATTGAAGGGAATCATATAGAAAGGTGTTTACAAGAGTCTTGTCGGAAGTAAGCAATTTGAGGAAATTGTGCACAAGCAAGGAAGACACCGGAAGAATCAAGGTGTTGGTTTTGAACGAAAGCTCAATGCCAATGGAGTTGAGTGGGAAGAAGATCAATACCCCAAGACGAAGTTTGTTCCTCAACAATAGAAGTATGATCCTACTTCTTTCAAAGAAACACAAGCTCAAGATGATCTTCCACCACAAGACCACAAGCAAAAAGGCAAGGATAAGCTTCAAGAGGAAATTGATGCATTTGAAGAAGCACCTAAGGCCTTGGTCAAGTGGGTTCCCAAGACTACATCAAGTTCCACTTCATCAAGTACAACTACGACTCCAAGGGTTCCCATCAAGATGGTGTGGATCCAGAAGAAGAAGAACTAGAGAGTTCTTGAGGGTGACTCCGCCAACATACTTCACTCCTATCATTTTGGCGAGGACAAGTGCAAACAACTTCCATATCTTGCACTAGTTCAAGGAGTCACAAACCCTCTTGTTGGTAAGACAAGGTACAAGGTAACCTAATGACTTCATGGACATCATCGTGTGTATGCGTCACTCTATGTCTATGGATATCCTTGTTTGTTCTTTGTGGGACTAACCCGTGTAGGTATTGGAAGTGCAACTCACTCCAAAGGATTGCTCCAAATGATCTTCATCAACATTGAGCATCTACATCTTCAACACCTACATGAAGTCATCATCGACAAAACCCAAGGTTAGGTCATCCCTCTTAGGGGGGATATCACATCTAGGGGGAGCTTTACTCAAATCAATGAGCTAAAACAACTCTAATGGTGTGAACACAACAATGCTTTATGTAAAAGTGGTAACCCCACTTGTGCTTAAACGATGAGTATGACTTATGATCAAATGTTCTCATTTGACTCCTAAGTCAATATACTCATATATAGATGACCTAGTCATCGCCAATTGCTTGATAGATGCTAGAGTGTTTGTGCATGCTTTGTCACATATTTCATTTGCCATTTTAATTGTGTGAGCATGTTGGATGCATATTTTACTCATTCGAGGACATCAATTTGTTGCTATGATTTTTTGGCTCTTTCTCTTTTGCCAAATGGATGGACAAGAATGCCTAAGAACACCCTCTAGCTATCTATGCTTTTCTCGTCTCAAACTCTATTCATGCTACATCACAAAGTTTGATCAAGTCAGATTCGAACCACTCTGTGTGAGTAGCACTCAGAGATCCCGATTCGTCATAGACTTAAACCTCCAAAACCTCTTTGTGCATCTTGGTCTGACCGATTCATCCTTTCGGTCCTACCGAGTCACCAAGTTGATCTAGGGTTTTCAATCTCGGTGCAGCCGATTAGAACTTTTCGGTCACACCGAGTTGCGATGAATCGCCAGGTTTTGCATCTCGGTGCCACCGAGTCGTTCCACTCGGTCACACCGACAGGGTCAGGTTATATATACCGTTGGGTCAAAATTTGGAAATTTCTCCGAACCCCTTCACCCGCTCGTAACCTACTCTGCCTCCTCTGGTCTCCGGATCGTCCTCGCCGCCATGGCGACCTCCGCTTGGTCTCCGCCATCAGAACGGAAATATTCTCCGCCGTTGCCGCCGTAGCAAGTTCATCGCTGCACTAGGGTACGGACTTGATCGTTGTGCTAATCTTTAACTCCGATTATTAGCACATTGCTTGGCCATGTTTCTTGCCACAATTGAAATCATCCTGTCCAGCAAAAACGTCCCGTAGATTAGTCTTCATTTGAAAATTTAGGGTTAGGTCTCCGCCGAATTCATCTTGGACCGACCGAGTTGTAGAAATCGGTCTCACCGATTTTGGCTTAGGCCAGAGCACACGCATTTTTGGTCCGACCGAAAATTGCAAATTGGTGTGATCGAGTTCGATTCTCTGTGAAACCCTAGCAGTCTCGGTACCACCGAATTGTGACTCGGTCTGACCGAGTTCACTAGTTCAGGTTCCAAAAGCTGCTTCGGTATCACCGAGTTTACAAATCGGTAGATCCGAAATGCTTTCTGTGAAGAACTAAAACTAAGTTTTTAAGTCATCTGTTTTGCAAAAACTCCTGTACTTTGTGATGCTCATCTACTCTACCTCATCTATAACCTATTCACAGGGTCTGCTGACAGTTTGCCTGCAAGATGTCTGACCAAAGTGACAGCCAGAACAAGTCAGAGGAACAGGTTCAGTTAAGTGAGGGCACTAGTCCCTCTAGCAGCTATGATGAAGGCAGCAGAAGCACTCCAAGTAATCTGCTAAAGGCTGTTACCAGAACAAGGAAGAAGAGGACTTCTGACTGAAGATGAAGATTATGTAGCTGTTGAAGATGAAGCCACTTCAAAGAAGAAAGTGCTGAAGAAAGAGTATGTCTCAGCTGCTGCAACTAAACCAGGTCTAAAAACTAAGATGCCAGCAAGAAGACAGCCCATGTCTAAGCCAAGAAAAGTTGCCATAGGTGAAACCATGAAGTTCACCATTGAATCTGAAGAAGAAGAAGCTGGTGAGGATAAGAAGAAGAAGAGGGCCAGAACCACTACTGCCAGAGTTATTGGCAAGCCCTCAATGAGGAAAGAATCTGAAGAGGAAGAGCAAGAGGATGCTGCACCAGCACCCAAAGCTCAAAAGCTCATGGGAGATGCAATCAGATCAGGGGCTGCTCCATCTAAGCCCAAAGCTGCTCGAAAGCCAAAACCCAAGAGGAGCACCAGGAACATCCCTGCTGAGGAGAAGAACAAGGCCCCAGTGCCTCAAGCTGCTGAAGAAGAAGAGGAAGATGATTCTGTTGTTTTGAGGAAGCTGAAGCCCAAGATCCCTGATCACAATGATGCACACCCAGTTGCAGAGAATATGAAAATCAGGAAGGATTCAGGATTGAGACTATGGAGAGAGTCATATGCCACCAGGAGAAGGACTGTTGTGGACTACAGATTCCACACTAAGGAACAGCAGGACTTCTATGAGACTGTTTTACTTGACAAGAAGCCCATAGTGTGTGACATGAGATGGGTTGATTGGAAATTCATTAAGGAAAATGAGGATCACTTCCCTGGTGTATATGATAGCTTCAAGGCATGTGGAGTTTGATGAGTTTGTGGCTCAGAAGTTCACCAAGTGGAATGATGAGCTCATTATGCAATTTTACTCCACTGCACACTTCTATCCAGATGGAAGGATTGTGTGGATGTCTGAGGGTACTAGGTACCACCACAGTTGAAGAATGGGCCAAACTCATAAATGCTCCTGAGTAACATGAGGATGACTTGGATGTCTATGCCAAGAAGAAGAAAGACCACAACTCTATGGCCAATATGTACAAAGAGATCCCCGATGCTGCTTTAGACACACATAAGTTTGGATCTGTACACTATTTGTTGTGCAGTCTCGCCAACAATCAATTGGATTCTCGAGGCACACACTTCTACCCAAGTCGGTGATCACAAGATGATCAGAGGACATGCTATCAACTTGCTGCACATATTTGATGTCCCACAAAAGTTCAAGGTTATGAGCCCGATTGTGGAAACAATCAAGAGGATCGCACTGATCGTAAGAGAAGTTGTGGATATGCCCCACACATCCAGGAGCTTATCAACTCAAAGATGGGCAAAGGCAAGTACATCTTGGACAAGGAGCATCTACCCATCTATCCTGAATTTGAGGACAATACAGTTGTTATGACTAAGAATGAACCATCATCTGTGCAAGCACAAGAGAAGAAAGCCAAAGCTAAAGCTGAGAAGGCTGCAAAGATGCCAACTGTGGAAGAAGCATCTCAGGTCTTATTGAAGAGCAAGCAAGACCAGCTTGGATATCTGATCCAATCCACTCTGAGGATTGAACAGGGCCTGGCCACCCTGACCAAGAACCAGGAGAGCTTGGAAAGGATTGTTGAGACAAAATTCTATGACCTTGATGTCAAGATCACAGAGATCCAAACTGCAGTTGAGCAACTTCAGGAGGAAGCAGAGGAGAAGAAGGGCAAGTCTACCGCAGATGCATTTGCTAGAGTGCCCAGGGGACAGAGATCTGCTGCAGTGCAGTGGCGGACACTAGAGCTACAAAGATCTGACCAGCAGCTACAGCTCCAGTTCCAACTCCAGCAGCTACTCCACCAGCTCCAGCCACTTCATCAAAAGCTTTCGTCCTTGGCGTTCTCTCAACACCACCTCCCGAAGATCAAGCCTGAGAGTCAATTAGCACTATGCATTTTTCAAACTTTTTGGTAACTCGTTGCCAAAGGGGGAGAAAGATGTATAGATCATAGGCTTCAAGAGAGAGAGTGTGTTGGTTTTTATCTCTCTTTGCACTCTTTTTGGTTGGTTTGAAACTTTACTGCGTGCTTGTGTGATATTACTTTGTGTCCTTGTGAGATACTTATTTGGTCAAGTGTTTGATCATATGCTACCCTTAATGCTTGTTGGATAATGCTATCTTTCATATCCTATTATGATCATTCACTTTGCTTGGTGATGAGTGCATGTTTTTAATCTCTATCATTTTGAGCGCTCCACCAAGATGTATGTGACATGGAAGAGTAACCCATGATCCTAATTGATTGTGCATTTGCATTCAAAAGCAAATCTTAAATAATGCACAAATTTAGGGGGAGCTCTTGCTTATCACATACTTCTCAAAGTGACGATGTTTTTCAATCTTATTTATCATTTGTCGAAGCTTTGATCTATATGTTGTCATCAATTACCAAAAAGGGGGAGATTGAAAGTGCAACTATCCCTGGGTGGTTTTGGTAATTCCTAACAACATATAGCTCATTGAGCTAATGTTATACCAAGATAAATATTTCAGGAAAGCTCAATGTTTGGCATGGCATGGATTAGAAAGTGGACCCTTCAAAATGCTAAGGACAAAAGATTGGCTCAAGCTCAAAGCACAAGACTCTACATTTTCTATTTTAGTGATCCAAGATCACATTGAGTCTATAGGAAAAGCCACTACTATTAAGAAGAGATGAGGTGTTGCTTAATGAGATTCTTGCTCAAAATGCTTAGTGATATGCTCCAAAACCCTCCACTACTTTCTCATATCCACATATGTCCTAAACCAAAAAGTCCAACTCGGCCCCACCGAAGTTTCACATCCGGAGCCACCGAGTTCAGTTCACATAGCCACTGCCAGAAACCCTAATCAATTCGGTCTCACCGATAGGGATCTCGGTCTCACCGAGATGGGGTTGCAAACTCTCTGTTTCCCTTTGTAACATTTCGGTCAAACCGAGATGAGCGATCGGTCCCACCGAGATTGCAATGCAAACTCTCTGTTTCCTTTTCGTAACATTTCGGTCCAACTGAGATGAGCGAATCGGTCCCACCGAGTTTGCCTGACCAACTCTCTGTTTGGCTATTACCAAAATCGGTCTCATCAAGTTTGTGTAATCGGTCTCGCCGCGATTACGTTATGCCCTAACCCTAATGACATCGGTCCCACCGAGTTGACATGTCGGTCCCATCGAGAATCCTAACGTTCACATTTTGAACCAAATCGGTGTTGGGTAACGTAGTAATTTCAAAATTTTCCTACGCACACGCAAGATCATGGTGATGCATAGCAACGAGAGGGGAGAGTGTTGTCTACGTACCCTCGTAGACCGAAGCGGAAGCAATCACAACGTAGAGGAAGTAGTCGTACGTTCTCCTCGCGATCCAACCGATCCAAGCATCGTTACTCCGGCACCTCCGAGTTCTTGGCACACGTACAGCTCGGTGACGCTCCTCGGGCTCCGATCCAGCAAAGCTCCGGGGAGAGAGAGTTCCGTCAGCACGACGGCGTGGTGACGATCTTGATGTTCTACCAACACAGGGCTTCGCCTAAGCACTGCTACGATTTGACCGAGGTGGAATATGGTGGAGGGGGGCACCGCACACGGCTAAGGAACGATCTCAAGGATCAACTTGTGTGTTCTAGGGTGCCCCCCTGCCTCCGTATATAAAGGAGCAAGGGGAGGGCCGGCCGGCCCTAGGAGGTGCGCCAAGGGAGGAGAGTCCTCCTCCTAGTGGGAGTAGGACTCCCTTTCCTAGTCCAACTAGGAAGGAGGAAGGGGAAGGAAAGAGAGGAGAGGGAGAGGGAAGGGGGCGCCCCCCCCCTCCTTGTCCAATTCGGACTCCCCATGGGGGGCGCGCGCCACCTCCCCGGCGCAGCCCTCTCTCTCCCTCTTGGCCCAATAAGGCCCATTACTTCCCGGGGTTCCGGTAACCCTCCCAGACTCCGTCTTTCTCCGAAACTTCCGAACCTTTCCGTGTCCGAATATAGCCGTCCAATATATCAATATTTATGTCTCGATCATTTCGAGACTCCTCGTCATGTCCGTGATCACATCCGGGACTCAACTTCTTCGGTACATCAAAATACACAAACTCATAATATAACCGCCATCGAAACCTTAAGCGTGCAAGGACCCTACGGTTCGAGAACAATGTAGACATGACCGAGACACATCTCCGGTCAATAACCAATAGCGGGACCTGGATGCCCATATTGGTTCCTACATTTTCTACGAAGATCTTTATCGGTCGAGACCGCATAACAACATACGTTGTTCCCTTTGTCATCGGTATGTTACTTGCCCGAGATTCGATCGTCGGTATCCAATACCTAGTTCAATCTACATCTTGGCAAGTCTCTTTACTGCTCCGTAATACATCATCTCACAACTAACTCATTAGTTGCAATGCTTGCAAGGCTTATGTGATGTGTATTACCGAGAAGGCCCAGAGATACCTCTCCGACAATCGGAGTGACAAAACCTAATCTTGATTCATGCCAACTCAACATATACTTTTGGAGACATCTGAGAGCACCTTTATAATCACCCCATTACGTTGTGACGCTTTGGTAGCACACAAAATGTTCCTCCGTAAACGGGAGTTGTATAATCTCATAGTTGCGTGAACTTTGTATAAGTCATGAAGAAAGCATAAGCAACATACTAAACGATCAAGTGCTAAGCTAATGGAATGGGTCAAGTCAATCACATCATTCTCCTAATGATATGATCCCGTTAATCAAATGACAACTCATGTCTATGGTTAGGAAACATAACCATCTTTGATTTAACGAGCTAGTAAAGTAGAGGCATACTAGTGACACTCTGTTTGTCTATGTATTCACACATGTATTATGTTTCCGGTTAATACAATTCTAGCATGAATAATAAACATTTATCATGACATAAGGAAATAAATAATAACTTTATTATTGCCTCTAGGGCATATTTCCTTGATCTCCCACTTGCACTAGAGTCAATAATCTAGTTTATACAGTAATGATTCTAACACCCATGGAGTCTTGGTGTTGATCATGTTTTGCTCGTGGAAGAGGCTTAGTCAATGGGTCTGCAACATTCAGATCCGTATGTATCTTGCAAATCTCTATGTCTCCCACTTGGACTTGGTCGCGAATGGAATTGAAGCGTCTCTTGATATGCTTGGTCCTCTTGTGAAATCTGGATTCCTTTGCCAAGGCAATTGCACCAGTATTGTCACAGAAGATCTACATTGGTCCCGATGCACTAGGTATGACACCTAGATCGGAAATGAACTCTTTCATCAAGACTCCTTCATTTGCTGCTTTCAAGCAGCTATATACTCCGCTTCACATGTAGATCCCGCCACGACGCTTTGTTTAGAACTGCACCAACCGATAGCTCCACCGCTTAATAAAAATACGATCCGGTTTGCGATTTAGAATCGTCGGATCGGTGTCAAAGCTTGCATCGACGTAACCATTTACGATTAGCTCTTTGTCACCTCCATATACGAGAAACATATCCTTAGTCATTTTCGTGTATTTCAGGATGTTCTTGACCGCTGTCCAGTTGATCCACTCCTGGATTACTTTGGTACCTTCCTGCCAAGCTTATTGCTAAGCATACGTCAGTGTCTGGTACACAGCATTGCATACATGATAGAGCCTATGGCTGAAGCATAGGAACATTTTTCATTTTCTCTCTATCTTCTGCTGTGGTCGGGCATTGAGTCTGACTCAATTTCATACCTTGTAACACAGGTAAAAGTCCTTTCTTTGCCTGATCCATTTTGAACTTTTTCAAAACTTTATCAAGGTACCTTTGTGAAAGTCCAATTAAGCGTCTTGATCTATCTCTATAGATCTTGATGCCCAATATGTAAGCAGCTTCACCGAGGTCTTTCATTGAAAAACTTTTATTCAAGTATCCTTTTATGCTATCCAGAAATTCTATATCATTTCCAATTAACAATATGTCGTCCACATATAATATTAGAAATGCTACAGAGCTCCCACTCACTTTCTTGTAAATACGAAGCTTCTCCAAAAGTCTCAGATAAAACCATTTGCTTTGATCACACTATCAAAGCGTTTATTCCAACTCCGAGAGGCTTGCACTGCACCATAAATTGATCGCTGGAGCTTGCACACTTTGTTAGCGCCTTTTGGATCAACAAAACCTTCTGGTTGCATCATATACAACTCTTCTTCTAGAAATCCATTCAAGAATGCAGTTTTTACATCCATTTGCCAAATTTCATAATCATAAAATGCGGCAATTGCTAACATGATTCGACAGACTTAAGCATCGCCACGGGTGAGAAAGTCTCATCGTGGTCAACCCCTTGAACTTGTCGAAAACCTTTCGCAACAAGTCGAGCTTTATAGATAGTTATATTACCATCAGCGTCGGTCTTCTTCTTAAAGATCCATTTATTTTCAATGGCTTGCCGATCATCGTGCAAGTCAACCAAAGTCCATACTTTGTTCTCATACATGGATCCCATCTCGCATTTCATGGCTTCAAGCCATTTTGTGGAATCTGGGCTCACCATCGCTTCTTCATAGTTCGTAGGTTCACCATGATCTAGTATCATGACTTCCGTAATAGGATTACCGTACCACTCTGGTGTGGATTTTATTCGGTTGATCTACTAAGTTCAAAGGACAACTTGATCTCAAGTTTCATGATCATTATCATTATCTTCCTCGCTAATCGGTGTATGTGTCACGTAAACCGATTTCGTGATGAACTAATTTCCAATAAGGGAGCTGGTACTATTACCTCATCAAGTTCCACTTTCCTCCCACTCACTTCTTTCGAGAGAAACTCCTTCTCTAGAAAGGATCCATTCTTGGCAACGAATGTCTTGCCTTCGGATATGTGATAGAAGGTATACCCCATTGTCTCCTTTGGGTATCCTATGAAGACACATTTTTCCGATTTGGGTTCAAGCTTATCAGGTTGAAGTTTTTTCACATAAGCATCGCAACCCCAAACTTTCAGAAAGCGACAACTTTGGTTTCTTGCTAAACCATAGTTCATAAGGTGTCGCCTCAACGGATTTTGATGGTGTCCTATTTAACGTGAATGCGGCCGTCTCTAAAGCATAACCCCAAAACGATAGCGGTAAATCGGAAATAGACATCATAGATCGCACCATATCTAGTAAAGTACGACACGACGTTCGGACACACCATTACTGTTGTGGTGTTCCCGGTGGCGTGAGTTGCTAAACTATTCCGCATTGCTTCAAATGTAGACCAAACTCAGAACTCAAATATTCTCCTCCACGATCAGATCGTAGAAACTTTATTTTCTTGTTACGATGATTTTCAACTTCACTCTGAAATTCTTTGAACTTTTCAAATGTTTCAGATTTATGTTTCATCAAGTAGATATACCCAGATTCCGCTTAAATCATCTGTGAAGGTGAGAAAATAACGATATCCGCCACGAGCTTCAACATTCATCGGACCACATACATCTGTATGTATGATTTCCAATAAATCTGATGCTCTCTCCATACAACCGGAGAACGGTGTTTTAGTCATCTTGCCCATGAGGCACGGTCCGCAAGTACCAAGTGATTCATAATCAAGTGATTCCAAAAGTCCATCTGTATGGAGTTTCTTCATGCATTTTACACCGATATGACCTAAACGGCAGTGCCACAAATAAGTTGCACTATCATTATCAACTCTGCATCTTTTGGCTTCGACATTATGAATATGTGTATCACTACTATCGAGATTCAACAAGAATAGACCATTCTTCAAGGGTGCATGACCATAAAAGATATTACTCATATAAATAGAACAACCATTATTCTCACGATTTAAATGAATAACCGTCTCGCATCAAACAAGATCCAGATATAATGTTCATGCTGAACGCGGCACCAAATAACAATTATTTAGGTCTAAAACTAATCCCGAAGGTAGATGTAGAGGTAGCGTGCCGACCGCGATCACATTGACTTTGGAACCATTTCCCACGCCGCATCGTCACCTCGCCCTTTGCCGCTGCTCGTCTATTCCGTAGTCCCTGCTTCGAGTTGCAAATATTAGCAATGTAACCAGATCAAATACCGTGTGCTACTACGAGCTCTAGTTAGGTACACATCAATAACATGTATATCACATATACCTTTGTTCACCTTGCCATCCTTCTTATCCGCCAAATACTTGGGGCAGTTCCGCTTCAAAGGTCCAGTTTGCTTGCGGTAAAACACTCGGTTTCAGGCTTAGGTCAGACTTGGGTTTCTTCTCTTGAGCAGCAACTTTCTTGCTGTTCTTTTGAAGTTTCCTTCTTCTTCCCTTTGCCCTTTTTCTTGAAACTAGTGGTCTTGTTGACCATCAACACTTGATGCTCTTTCTTGATTTCTACCTCCGCTGCTTTTAGCATTGCGAAGAGCTCAGGAATTGTCTTAGTCATCCCTTGCATATTATAGTTCATCACGAAGCTCTTGTAGCTTGGTGGCGTGATTGGAGAATTTCAATGACACTATCATCCGGAAGATTAACTCCCAAATTGAATTAAGTGATTATTATACGGACATTTTGAGTATGTGCTCACCGATGTAACTATTCTCCTCCATCTTGCAGCTATAGAACTTATTGGAGACTTCATATCTCTCAATCCGGCATTTGCTTGAAATATTAACTTCAACTCTTGGAACATCTCATATGCTCCATGACGCTCAAAACGTCGTTGAAGACCCGGTTCTAAGCCGTAAAGCATGGCACACCGAACTATAGAGTAGTCATCGACTTTGCTCGCCAGACGTTCACAACTTCTCGGGCGTTGTTCTCAGCAGTTCGGGCACCCAGCGGTGCTTCCAGACGTAATTCTTCCGTGGCAGCAATGAGGATAATCCTCAAATTACGGACCCAGTCCGTGTAATTGCTACCATCATCTTTCAACTTTGCTTTCTCAAGGAACGCATTAAAATTCAACGGAACAACAAAGACGAGCCATCTATCTACAAAGAAACATAGACAAGCAAAATACTATCGGTACTAAGTTCATGATAAATTTAAGTTTTAATTAATCATATTAAATAACTCCCACTTAGACAGATATCTCTCTAGTCATCTAAGTGATTACGTGATCCAAATCAACTAATCCATAACCGATCATCACGTGAGATGGAGTCGCTTTTCAATGGTGAACATCACTATGTTGATCATATCTACTATATGATTCACGCCGACCTTTCGGTCTCCGTGTTCCGAGGCCATATCCGCATATGCTAGGCTCGTCAAGTTTAACTCGAGTATTCTGCAGTGCAAAACTGGCTTGCACCCATTGTAGATGGACGTAGAACTTATCACACCCGATCATCACGTGGTGTCTGGGTACTACGAACTTTTAGCAACGGTGCATACTCAGGGAGAACACTTCTTGATAATTTTTAGTGAGAGATCATCTTATAATGCTACCATCAATCAAAGCAAGATAAGATGCATAAAGGATAAACATCACATGCAATCAATATAAGTGATATGATATGGCCATCATCATCTTGTGCTTGTGATCTCCATCTCCGAAGCACCGTCGTGATCACCATTGTCACCGGCGCGACACCTTGATCTCCATCGTAGCATCGTTGTCGCTACGCCATCTATTGCTTCTACGACTATCGCTACCGCTTAGTGATAAAGTAAAAGCAATTATGTATGCGTTGTATTTCATACAATAAAGCGACAACCATATGGCTCCAGCCAGCTGTCGATAACTTCGGTTACAAAACATGATCATCTCATACAATAAAATATAGCATCACGCCTTGACCATATCACATCACAACATGCCCTGCAAAAACAAGTTAGACGCCCTCTACTTTGTTGTTGCAAATTTTACGTGGCTGCTACGGGCTTAAGCAAGAACCAATCTCACCTACGCATCAAGACCACAACGACATTTCGTCAAATAGACTCCGCTTTTAACCTTCTCAAGGACCGGGCGTAGCCACACTCAGTTCAACTAAAGTGAGAGAGACAGACACCCGCCAGCCACCTTTAAGCACGAGTGCTCGTGAACGGTGAAACCAGTCTCGGCGTAAGCGTCTGGCGTAATGTCGGTCCGAGCCGCTTCATCTCACAATACCGCTGAACCAAAGTATGACATGCTGGTAGGCAGTATGACTTGTATCGCCCACAACTCACTTGTGTTCTACTCGTGCAAAACATCAAACCATAAAAACCTGGCTCTGATACCACTGTTGGGTAACGTAGTAATTTCAAAATTTTCCTACGCACACGCAAGATCATGGTGATGCATAGCAACGAGAGGGGAGAGTGTTGTCTCACGCCCTCGTGAGACCGAAGCGGAAGCAATCACAACGTAGAGGAAGTAGTCGACGTTCTCCTCGCGATCCAACCGATCCAAGCACCGTTACTCCGGCACCTCCGAGTTCTTGGCACACGACAGCTCGGTGATGCTCCTCGGGCTCCGATCCAGCAAAGCTCCGGGAGAGAGAGTTCCTTCAAGACGACGGCGCAGGACGATCTTGATGTTCTACCAACGCAGGCTTCGCCTAAGCACCGCTACGATTTGACCGAGGTGGAATATGGTGGAGGGGCACCGCACACGGCTAAGGAACGATCTCAAGGATCAACTTGTGTGTTCTAGGGTGCCCCCTGCCCCGTATATAAAGGAGCAAGGGGAGGGCCGGGCCGCCCTAGGAGGTGCGCCAGGGAGGGGGAGTCCTCCTCCTAGTGGGAGTAGGACTCCCCTTTCCTAGTCCAACTAGGAAGGAGGAAGGGGGAAGGAAAGAGACCGAGAGGGAGCGGGAAAGGGGGGCCGCGCCCCCCCCTCCTTGTCCAATTCAGACTCCCCATGGGGGGGCGCGCGCCACCTCCTGGCGCAGCCCTCTCTCTCCCCTCTTGGCCCAATAAGGCCCATTACTTCCCGGGGTGGTTTCGGTAACCCCTCCGGCACTCCGTCTTTCTCCGGAAACTTCCGGAACCTTTCCGGTGTCCGAATATAGCCGTCCAATATATCAATCTTTATGTCTCGATCATTTCGAGACTCCTCGTCATGTCCGTGATCACATCCGGGACTCAACTTCTTCGGTACATCAAAATACACAAACTCATAATATAACCGTCATCGAAACCTTAAGCGTGCGGACCCTACGGTTCGAGAACAATGTAGACATGACCGAGACACATCTCCGTCAATAACCAATAGCGGGACCTGGATGCCCATATTGGTTCCTACATTTTCTACGAAGATCTTTATCGGTCGACCGCATAACAACATACGTTGTTCCCTTTGTCATCGGTATGTTACTTGCCCGAGATTCGATCGTCGGTATCCAATACCTAGTTCAATCTCACATCGCAAGTCTCTTTACTCGCTCCGTAATACATCATCTCACAACTAACTCATTAGTTGCAATGCTTGCAAGGCTTATGTGATGTGTATTACCGAGAAGGCCCAGAGATACCTCTCCGACAATCGGAGTGACAAAACCTAATCTTGATTCATGCCAACTCAACATATACTTTTGGAGACATCTCAGAGAGCACCTTTATAATCACCCGATTACGTTGTGACGTTTGGTAGCACACAAAATGTTCCTCCGTAAACGGAGTTGTATAATCTCATAGTTGCAGGAACTTTGTATAAGTCATGAAGAAAGCATAAGCAACATACTAAACGCATCAAGTGCTAAGCTAATGGAATGGGTCAATTCAATCACATCATTCTCCTAATGATATGATACCGTTAATCAAATGACAACTCATGTCTATGGTTAGGAAACATAACCATCTTTGATTTAACGAGCTAGTAAAGTAGAGGCATACTAGTGACACTGCTTGTCTATGTATTCACACATGTATTATGTTTCCGGTTAATACAATTCTAGCATGAATAATAAACATTTATCATGATATAAGGAAATAAATAATAACTTTATTATTGCCTCTAGGGCATATTTCCTTCAATCGGTCCGACCGAGTTCTCTGATTCGGACCCACCGAGTTTGGTGATTTGTGTGTAACGGTTAGATTTTGTGTGGAGGCTATATATACCCCTCCACCCACTCTTCATTCGTGGAGAGAGCCATCAGAACATGCCTACACTTCCAATACATATTTTCTGAGAGAGAACCACCTACACTTGTGTTGGGGTCAAGATATTCCATTCCAACCACATAAATCTTGATCTCTAGCCTTCCCCAAGTTGCTTTCCACTCAAATCTTCTTTCTACCAAATCCAATCCTATGAGAGAGAGTTGAGTGTTGGGAGACTATCATTTGAAGCACAAGAGCAAGGAGTTCATCATCAACACACCATTTGTTACTTCTTGGAGAGTGGTGTCTCCTAGATTGGCTAGGTGTCACTTGGGAGCCTCCAACAAGATTGTGGAGTTGAACCAAGGAGTTTGTAAGGGCAAGGAGATCGCCTACTTCGTTAAGATCTACCCTAGTGAGGCAAGTCCTTCGTGGACGACGGCCATAGTGGGATAGACAAGGTTGCTTCTTCATGGACCCTTCGTGGGTGGAGCCCTCCGTGGACTCGTGCAACCGTTATCCTACGTGGGTTTAAGTCTCCATCAACGTGGATGTACGATAGCACCACCTATCGGAACCACGGATAAAAAATCTCCGTGTCAACATTGCGTTTGCTCCCTCAAACTCATCCATTTACCTTCATATGCAATTGTTTTACATTCCGCTGCTATACTCTTAGAATTGCATGTGTAGGTTGATTGCTTGACTTGTGCTAAGTTGCTAAAATCTGCCAAGAACTAAAATTGGGAAAAGACTAGATTTTTATTTGGTAAAGTAGTCTAATCACCCCCCCCCCCTAGACATACTTTCGATCCTACACCGACCAAGGGTCGCCGGAATCACACACCGCAACCATCAAACCAGCTCCCAGCAGACGCCCGTGTCATGGCCCTGTGGCCCAGATTAGGGCCAATCCCGCCTGCGTTGTCGCCTCCAACACCTCCGACCACGAGCCCAGGAGGAGGCACCACGACGGAGACACCATGGCCCGCCACGTGCTCAGCCACTGCAAGCGCAACATCTCCTGGCCAAGCTCCACCACGCCTCCATGGCCTCGCCGCACCGCCGCCGCCATGTCCCGCGTCGTTGCCTCCAGGAGAAGCAACCGGCCGAGGCCTTCTCCTCCCACGAGCCCCAGCCGCACACCTCCATTCCGCTGCGAGCTCCGCCATGCGCCGTCACAGCCGCTTCCGATCCCACGCCGAGCAGCACAACTACCCACACCGCTAGCCCGCCTTGCTCCAAAACCACCCCCGTGCGCCAGATCCGTCGGCGGCGGCCCGTCGTGCTCCAGAACCACCCGCGCGCACCAGATCCCGCCGCCGCCGACCGTCAACAGGCTTTTCCCGCCGTCGTGCGCCAACAGAGGTGAGTGGGGATGAGGGAGATGGGGTGGTGGCGGTTGCGGTTAGGGTTTCCACCCGAGTCGTCCCCCTAGGGAACGACGTGGGGGAGGGAGAAAGAGGGATTTAATTGTACATCACATCGGTAAAATTACCTAGTTAGCATGCATAACAGTCCTTGTTATGTACCCCACTACAGAAGGTTTTAGACTAGCCACGGTGGGGAGTAACTTAGAGTAGTAACATGCATATGTTATTAGTCTATGTCACTACATCCACAATGGGGAGTAACATATGTGTGGTGTCATGCAACACTTCATTTATTAAGTTATAAACTCATTTTGTCTTGTTATGTGTGATGTTACTCATACTACTACTAATAACTAGCTATGTTACCACATCACTCTCTTTCTTCATTAATTATTTGCCACATCATCTATTTTGTCTAAATATATGTGATGTTACCATCTATATTACTTCCATTGTGGGTAGTCTTACACTCCCAGTACGGGAGGTGTTAGCGTCCCATATGATAATGTACTAATGCTTAGGACCTGGTGGTAATTACGATAAGCCAAAATCTTAATCCTTACTAAAAAAAGTGTTACTTTCGTGGAGTTTAGGTGCAAGTCAATTTAAATAGCATTATGGGTGTGCGAGTGGGTGGTTTGGAAAATGACGCACGTATTAATCTTCTTCGATCAGTGTCTAATGCAATTAGGGAAGGGGCTGTCAAGGTTGATTCAAGATATAGGAGTGTTTATTGTCCACTATCGTGCATTCAAAATTTATACAGAGATTTAGAGGAGCGTTAAATGCAGAGACTAGCCTAAACAAGCTATTGATATGGGAGCTGGATTCATTTGCGGGCATCTTTGGTAAAAGGGAATGCATTTTTATACTTGAATTAATGTTACATGTAAATCCATAAAAATAAATTATCACACCCAATATATTACAGAACTGTATTAATTAGGACAAGCTCCCCCCCCCCCCCCTCCCCCTCCTCCCGTGTCGCCCCCACGCGGCGGCCGGGAGGAAACCCTAGCCCGCCGCCAGTCCCCACCTTCCTCCCTCCTCCTCGCGCCGCCTAGGCTCGGCTGGCAAAGTTCGCCGCAGCCGGGCGGCGTGGCCTCGATCTCTCGCAGACGGGCCGGGGCGGGCGGCTCTCCGGCGTGGCGCGCGGGCGACGGGCGGCGGCGCGCGCTCCCGCCGTGGTGGGCGACGCGGTGCATCAGGCGGCGCTGGGACGGGTGTTGCGCGCGAAGGTGGCGGCGGCGCAGCTGGTCTTCGACCAGATCTCACGAGCGTCATCTTTGACGGCGCGGGCCGTGGGCGGCGTGGCTCCTCTCGCTCGGCTACGGTGCTCGCGAGGCAGGGTGGGCCGCCGGCCGCCGCGGGGCTGGCCGGGATCCGCCCGTGCCTCTGGTGGGCGCTCGACGCCCGTGACTTGGCGGCGGTGGTGGTGGAGCGTGCCAGCCGGATCTGACACTTTGTTTTCGGCGGGCGGCGCGGGTTGGGGCATCGGCCCGGCGTGGCTGCTGCCCCGGCTGTGGGCTGCGGCGGTGTTTCACGGTGCCGCGGTGGCATCACGGCAGTTTGGCGGGCCGGCTGCGGCAACGACTGGTTTCTCGGCGTCGGCTCGTTTGTAGGCAGTCCGCTTCGACCTGCGATCCCTCTCCCTCATCGTCCGGCGTTGCCTCGTCGAAGGCAGGTCCTCCCTAGCTGCGATCCATCACCCGTCTCGCGCCGGCAGCAGGACTGCTGCCTCGCGCCCGGCAGCAGGACCGACCCGCCTCGCGCCCGGCAGTTAGACCATCCCGCCTCTCGCCCGGCAAGAGGACCGGCTCCTTCTCGCGCCCGATAGCGAGACCGACCTAGTCTCGCGCCGGTGCCGTTGGACGGTCGATGGAGGTTAGTTTTGGCGGCCCTCTGGGTCTCGTTCGGGAGCCACCGAAGTGCGAAGGTGGGTCCTTTCCGCTGCTTTCTTCGGTTGGGGTAGAAGCGGGCCTCGGTGAGGTGGTATCCAGGTGCAGGGAGGCGGGCGGCGGCTGGTGGTGGCTCAGCGGTGCTCTTGGGCAGAGCCCGTGGATTGGTGCTGCCGGTGGCCATGGCCATATGGGTGGTGTGGTCGCCGTGGGTGTGGCGTTGCATGGCGATGAATGTTGGCGGGGTGAAAACCTGCTCTATCCTCGGACCGGGCGGCGGTGTAGCTTCGTTCCCTTCTTGAAGGCGCCATCGCGGCTCTCATCGGCCAAAGGTGTTGCTCGAAACTTTGATCGTCAGTCGGGCGGTGGCGGTAGCGTTGGTGTCGTAACCTTCTTGAAGGCGCCGCCTTTGGAGTGCACAGATTCGTCATATGTGGCTTCATCTCTTCATGTGGCGTGTTCACGGTGGAGGACCTCGATTGCTCTGTTGTGCTAGGGGTGGTGTTGTTGCGCTCAGCGCCTATGTATCCCGCCTTGGGTGTGTGCGTGTGTTGTGGTGGGATGCGTTTGTACTTGGGCTCTGATTGATCATTGCTTTATTTATAAAGTGGGCGAAAGCCTTTTTGGTAAGTAGGAGAAGTGGACGATTCACCTCGCAGAAAAACAGAGAAATAGACAATGCAACTCAAAAATAAGGATAAATAGACAATGTAATTGTTGCATGTGGTTCTTAGATATATTTGTAGATCAAACTTTGTATGTAAAGCGTGTATCCAGATCAGTGTTGAATGAGGCTTAATTGTAGGTTAATCGCTAACTGTAGGCAACCTTAGTATCTGGTAGGGAAAGTTATAAACAAAATTATTATTATTGAGGAAATCGTTAACTAGTAGCTGCTCGGTTGACTGGCGAGTAGGGAATTAATAGACTAATTGGCCAATTGATCAATTAATCGGTCGATTTATTAGTTTATCAGCTACTCGATGACCCTATGATTAGAAATTAATTGGCCATTTAACTAGTTAATTAGACAAATTATTGAACAGGGAAAATGGTATATTGAAACGGGTTATCTGGCATTCGGGAAAGAAATGGAAATATGAGATTTAAGTGATGATGTGGATTGATGAGAATGCAAAGAAATGGCTATTTAATGACGTTAGTGGGGCTATTTTTATAACACTAGATAATTGTCCGTGCATTGCAACGGAGGTATGGATATTTTCACAGCGAATGTGATTTATGTGTCATTTTCTTATCAATGTAATTATTTATGGAAAATGAATTTTACCCGTGAACTAAATCTGTACTTTCTTTTAGGGGAAAGCCTCTCGGTATTTTATTTCTCCGCCAACAGAGTTACGTCATTTATTACAAAAGGCATAATGAAATTGTTCCTCCATCTCAATCAAAATTAGACAGAGTATCATAGGAGTGCTTTGCCAGATGATGAGCCACTCGATTGGCTTCCCTAGGATAGTACGAGAATGTAACTCCATTTGACGTGCCAAAAACATGATTTTGTTTCATAATGCAATAAGACATTCTCAAACGCAAGGTGCTTAGTTTATCCGTGCTTGAACGCGCGTGAAAAAGGCAATGTTCAAGAATCACCAACCTCAAATATGGAGATGCCAACACTCGCTTCTTTCACCTTCGGGTCAATCATAGAAGGCGAAAGAATTTCATTCATTGTCTTAAGCACAATAACGGTTGGGTCACCGACCATGAGCACAAGAAGTCCATCATTCAAAACCACTTGTGGAGGTCACCAAGAGGGTGTGCCCGTACCATTGACATCAACTGGGGTAATATCCGGCCCCGCTATGCATCTCTCAGACCTTGGGGCTGCCTTCTCGGAGGAGGAGGTCAAGAAGGCAATCTTCGATCTACCAAGTGACAAAGCTCCGGGACCGGACGGCTTCACCGGTGCCTTCTTCAAGGAATGTTGGGAGATCATCAAAGGAGACATTATGAATGCGGTCAACCACTTCTCGAGCTTGCACACCTCAAACCTCCATTGGCTCAACTCGGCGAACATTGCCCTCATTCCTAAGAAAGATGGGGCGGAGTGCATCTCCGATTTTTGCCCCATTAGTCTTATCCATGCCATTGCGAAGATTATTGCTAAGATGATGGCTTCGCGTCTCGCCCCGCACATGCAAAGTCTTGTCTCAAATGCCCAAAGCGCTTTCATCAAGAATAGGAGCATCCATGATAATTTCATGTATGTGAGAGGTTTGGCGAGAAAGTTGCATCGCAACAGGACCCCAATTTTGCTCTTCAAGCTCGATATCAAGAAAGTTTTCGACTCTGTGAGATGGGACTTCCTCTTGGATCTTTTAAGGCATCTGGGCTTTCCAAGCAGATTTCGCGACTGGGTTTCCGCCCTCCTTTCCACGGCATCGTCGAGGGTTTTGATCAATGGTGTGTTGGGTGATCCGTTGAAGCATGGCCGTGGTCTCAGGCAAGGGGACCCGCTATCCCCCCTGTTGTTCGTTTTGGCAATTGATCCTCTACACCACCTTCTCAACAAAGCCACGGCCCAAGGGCACCTCCAACCTCTATGTGGTAGAGCCACAACCATCCATGCTTCGCTCTATGCCGATGATGCTGCCATCTTTGTCAAGCCCATCAAAGAGGACGTCCAATTCCTTGCTTCCTCTCTCGCCTTCTTTGGAGAGGTTACCGGTTTAGTCACCAATCGCGCTAAAAGCCTCGTGGCCCCTATTCGATGCGTAAAACGTTGACCTTGATGATATTCTACATGCTTTCCGGCCGTCCATTCTTCATTCCCGATGAGATACCTTGGACTCCGCTTTACGTCAAGCGTCTCAAGAGGATCCATTTTCAACACCTTGAGGATAAGGTCGCCGGCAAGCTCCCTCCTTGGCAGGTGGAAAACACGTTGCTAGTCTGGCCGGGCTGTTCTTGTCAAAGCTGTCCTCACCGCCATCGCCATTTACCATATTACGCCTCTTGCTATCCCGGTGGAGGTTCTCAAGAAGATTGACCGTATTCGCCGCCTATCTTTGGGCGGAGCTGATAAGGTCTCCGTGGGAAATGCAAAGTTAATTGGGACCTTGTTTGCAAGCCAAAGAAACATGGTGGCCTGGGTGTGCTCAATTTGGGCAAATTTTCCAAGGCTCTTAGGCTTCGTGGCTCTGGTTTGAATGGAAAGAGCCCACAAAACCATGGATTGGTATGGAGTACGCCTTATGCAGACGAGGACAGAGATTTGTTTGCGGCTGCCACTACTGTCATGGTTGGCAATGGGCGTCTGCCAGATTGGAACTCCTCTTGGCTGAATGGTTTGCGCCAGCGTGACATTGGCGCTGACATCTTTGTTCTATCTAAAAAGAAAAACTGCTCAGTCCAGCAAGCTTTATCTAACAACACTTGGATCTCTCACATTGACATCTCCAATGGCCTAACCCTCGACCACATCCAATAGTTCGCCCACCTTTGGGAGAAGGTTGCTCAGGTCACTCTTGCTGAGGATATGGAGGATTCCATTATTTGGAAGTTCACCAAGGATGGTCTGTATTCTTCCTCCTCGGCTTATAAGGCGCAATTCGAGGGCCTTACTACGTCGGACATGGTCCATTCGGCGTGGAAGGTGTGGGCTCCTCCGAGGTGCAATTTTTTTGCTTGGCTTGCTCATCAAAATAGGATTTGGACATCAGATTGCCTTCTTCGTTGTGGATGGCCTAACTGCAGTCTTTGCCCACTTTGCAAGCAAAGTCAGGAATCAGCAGCCCACCTTCTGTTCCAATGTTGTTTTACCCTTCGCGTGTGGAATGATATCCTCCAGTGACTTGGCATGCATCGCATCAATACCGCTGCTTGGATGACGAGGGGCTCGGTGAAGCAATGGTAGACCGGGAACATTCATATTCGTAGCGAATCCCCAAGGCGCTTGCTTCGCTGATGATGCTCATCTCCTGGAAGATTTGGTCGGAGCGCAATGCTAGAATCTTCCGCAACACGGCCTCTCCTTCGGTGGTCCTTATTAACAGGATTAAAGAGGAGATGTCTCTTTGGGCTTTGGCGGGCGCCAAGCATTTGAGTATTGTAATGGCGCGAGAGTAGTTCTTTCTTTTGTTGGCGCTATGTGGCATTGTCTAAACCTTCTTCCTTAATCAATGAAATGGCAAATCTTTTGCCTTGTTTCAAAAAAAAAATAAGACATGTGGGAGTTAGAGGTGGTTTTAAAATAAAACCAGCTAGAAATACTGGCAAACCCGAAAAACGGGGTGGAGGGAAAGGGCGGAGGAAAGAAAGGAACATAAAATGGATCCTTTTGTATGTTTTAAGTAGGAGAAGAGATAGATAGAATAGAAGAAAATCATAATGATAAAGCATTGTTTGTTCCAGATACCTATACGACGGCACATTTTTGCTTCATCCGGCACGAAATGTCACATAATCTCCTTTTTTGTTCCTTTTCAGATAATTGTGATCTTCTCTTCTTTTCCTTTTTAGGTAATTGTTAGAGCATTTTCTTTGCACAATCATCTTTTTTTTCCGGGGTAATGCAATCATCTCTTTATATGTAAAACATTTATCTAAATGATATCCATAAAAACATGCCTGACACGCGCCCTGCATCAACACCTTAGCTATCGCGGACAAGCAGATAATTGCATTGTACTCCATCCGTCCCAAAATAAATGTCTTATTTTGGACGGAGGGAGTACATTGTACGATACGTATTTGCTTTGAGTGTTTGCTTTGAGTGTTTTTTCTAGAGGAGAGATTAGTACTGCTCATTGGCTATAGTAGCTAAGAAAAACTGGGGCCTGATTATTTCGGCGTCCCTGTCTGTGCATGCAGGTGGCTTCCGAACGAGCCCGCTAGACTCTGTCGTGCAGGTGAGTGACATGCCCTTTATATGACGATTTACACCCAAACAAATTTCACTTCCCAGTGAAAAAAATGTTTTGCAGGCACGCACCGATCGATGCACTCCCCTTTTTTTTTCCGTTGCTGTTGGGATATATGCGCGCGAGCTGGCCATCTCACGTACCGTACGTGTATATCTTGGCTCCATGGTGGACGACCTACAACTTTGTTTGTTGGTTTCTTCCATCACTCGTCCGTTGAGCGAGCTGAGTCGGCGGAAACCGCCAGCGCGCGTGTGCGTGGCATCCTCGGCGCCGATCCGACGCCTCTGGCGCGTGGAGACAGCTGACACGGAGATCGGACGCAATCCTGCCACCGATTCGGCGTGTTCACCGCAGGCTGCCACAAGTAGCCCGGTGAGCATCCAGCAGCGCCGAAAGGATCCGCCCCGCCGCTCCATGTGTGCATGTAAAGAGAGAAGAGGAAAGAGAAGAGTGGACTCCTCGCTCGACAAACACCTCCGGCGTGGTGTGCTGTGAGCAGTGGGGATGATCCTCGTATGCAAAAAGGAAAAGAAAAGGAGTGTGTGTGTGTGTATGCATCTATGGTGAAAGCGCTTGTATCGTCCGTACATGCACGCCACATGCTGGACGTGCAAATGCAACGGCGTGAGTTTCCACATCCACATGGGGTTATCAAGAGAATTGGTGAAAGGAGTAGGGCTTTTCTGCGGTGAGGCCCGGAGGAAATGCAGGGAGGGGGCGCTGCCTGGCTGCTTCCAGCAATCTTGTGCTGGTAGCAGATCTCATCGAGGCATAGTGCTTTGTCGTCCTGTATAACTTGATGGGGGTATACAGAAGAGAACAGGCTTTCATACTCTGTGTAACTTGATGGCCTGATGGATACATAAACTTTGGCGTCCATCTATCTATCTACAAGCTCAAGAGATTCGGGCAATCAATCTATTGCACAGCTTTACCGGTAGACGGTGTACTACGTACGTGCGTACGTGCTGGAAGCCTGAAACATCCATCCGTATGTACGCTATACACAACAAGAGGCGCCCGCATAAACCACTGCAGTTGCAGAATAGAAAGGTCACCCACACCCCCACAAACAAAAATAGCAGGGCCGTCTGATGCGTGGCTACGCTCGAGGCCGCGGAGCTGCACGGAAAACACGGTTCGGAAGCTACCATGGACGGACAGAGAGGCCGGTGCAGGGCGAGGCGGGCGACGGCCCAATTTATTGGGAGCTAGCCAAGAAGGGAAGGGGGTCGGCGCGGTGGATGGATGGGGTGCACGGTGAAAACAGGTGCAAGTAGGGCTGGCAACCAGAATGCATCGGCGGCGGGTCAAGGGGCTTGGTGTGCGCGGCTTTATTGCGCCTCCAGATGGTGGTTCCAAATGCCAAGGCTATACAAACTGCATTTGTGCGTGGATGGAGACGGCAACTGCAAACGTAGCGTACTGGCTGCGACCCTTCTCGTGTCTGCGTCTCGTTCCAAATGCGAAGGGCATAACTTTCCGATAGGTTCACAAACATAGACGTGGAGCTCGTCGTAGGTGGAGTAACAATTAATTAAAGCTGTGGCACACATCGGTGCAAGAGTGTGTACATAGGGATCGGCTCCAGGTAAGGCCGTCCTGTAACAACTGCAAAATAAGATCGAACCTAATTAACTACCATACTTGCCCCTTATGCATGCAAGTTCAAAAATCGACGGCACATCCCCTTTTCCAATGTCGCTACACCGTTTGAGTCTAGGGAATTATCAAATCTTGGCTCGGCTTACTTGATGTGTACCCATCGACCTGGGTGGCTCTGGACTCAATGAAGGGTTGGTGGAACCTAATTGCTTTCAATATGTCACAATCCCGGTGGACGATGATGTCTCTCATTATACTTATCTCGTGGGAAATTTGAAAGGAGAGAAATGCCTGAGTCTTCCGCCACACCGCGGCGCCTGTAGGGGTTCTTGTTGCAAGAATTAAAGAGGAGTCAAAGTTATGGTGTCTTGCGAGAGCAAAATCTTTATCGCAAGAGTGATGTGTTGTAATTTGGCCTAGGGCCAAAAACCTCTAAACCTCCTTCTTATTCAATGAAAGTGGCAGATTTTTTGCCCAGTTTCAAATAAAAAACAGATGAACACACTCAAACTTGTTTGTGACTCGTGAGATACGGAGTGCACCTCCAGCCTTCCGGTGGCGTGCTAGTTTCTGCCCTTCAACGCACTCAACTCAATGGGCACGAGCATGCAGACAAAGCATGAATTAAACCGAATCGGCTCCAATCAAATACTACCTTCATCCGAAAATACTTGCCGGAGAAATAAATAAAAATAGATGTATCTACAACTAAAATATGTTTAGATACATTAATTTTTTCGACAGGTATTTCCGGACATCCATGTTCCCACCGAATCCAAAAAAGAGAGAATCCAAACAAAAAGTGTCTGATTGAATCCTCTTTCGAAACTCAGTGTTAGACCTAGCCTTTACACGCCAACGTCGCCATGCTCGCGAATTGTTCCCAGCGTTCAGCTCCAGCTCGATCTTCATGTCCCCCTCAACAACCTGCTCAATGAGTGGGTGGGGCCCTTCGACTCCTTCGTCACTAGGGAGAGGGCTTAGTGGAGGAGCTGGAAGGAAGCGACAAGGAGGATGAGCCATCGACACAAAGAGTTCGGTGACTTAAGGACCCCATTTGTCATTGTGTGTAGGAAATGTTGAGAGTTAAGACTACAATAAAAAAAAATATTTGAATCTGATCAAGGGTGGTTTACGGTTGCTACATGGAAAATATTTACACTAACATAAAAAAGATGAGCCCACTCTACAGTCAGGTGCAAGAATCTGCAGCACACCTGATCTTCAAGTGGCGTTTCTCTGTTCGGATTTGGAATGCGGTCTTCTCATGGCTTGGGCTTGCTATCCCCACGGCCCCGTGGCTCTTGTTCGATTTGGTGAAATCTTGATGGGATGCGGTTCTCTCTGATAATACACTCCCGACAAATGCCCTATCTTCCCTGTTACTTCTTGTGGGATGGAAGATATGGAATGAAAGGAATGCTCGTGTCTTCAGGAGCAAAGTGGCGCCGGTGGCGATTGTCATGCGACGCATCAAAGAGGAAGTTTCTATTTGGGCCACTGCAGGTGTTAAGCATTTGCATAATGTAATGCCGCGAGAGTAATTGTTTTGCTTTTCCACCGCTTGGCGATGTCTATTCTGAAACCTCTTCTTATTAAATGAAAATGGCAAGTATTTTGCCTTGTTTCAAAAAAAAAGATGAGCCCATCACCCATCAATTTGGTGGACAATAATCAAGATGAATTCAAGTCACTAGGTGTTTCAGCAAGGTACTACTCTATGAGTTAAAAAAATCTACGAAGAAAGTGTTTACACTCAATAGATAATGAAGAATACTCATCCATACAAACAATCATCAAGGTTATCTACAGCATGTTCAAAGTAATAACATACTCCCTCCATCCCATAATATAAGACGGTTTTTAACACTATCAAAAAAACGTCTTACATTATGGGACGAAGGGAGTAGAAGATAATACTCCCTTCATTTTTGTATACAAGGCCACAAACTCATATTACAAGTACTAAGGTAAAATCAATGCTATGTTTAAGTCATTTTTGCAAGCTAGCTTGTCACCTTGTTTATCGTGTTAATTAATGTGGTTTTTCTCTCCCACGCATAACAAACCAACCCTCTTACTCCTCATTGGTTGATTAATATTGGGAATGCAAGCTAACATTCTCACTCCCGCATGCACACAAGGGATATTAATGTCCTTGAGTGCTAGTACGAGGCAAACGCTATCAATTTTGCCTCGATTAATGCTAGTGACCTTGTATAGTTGTAAATTGTAATTTTGATAGTGGCCTTGTATACGAAAATGGAGGGAGTAGTAGAAGATAATACTAGATGACAAGAACAAATATTGTTACGAGACACAATCCAACTTAAATTTGGGTCTCAAGATATTAGAGTATAAGATTATTTGATTGACCAGATAAATGGGATCCAGTCCATTGTGCACGTATCGACCTACACATCCGTAGAATTTCAAAACCGTGTGCAGCTTCATAGAAGTTTAATCGTTTAAGAGCTAATCTACAAAAAGGTTGTTTTGATCATAAGAAGTTGAAATTGGTAGATCAATCTGTCATAAAATGTAATTGTCAATGTTGTTTTCTATAACTTGTATTGACATGCTGTTAAAATGGTTAAAATAGCATGCTGGAAACCTGTCAGTGTCACATCCATTCTAAAAATAATCAGTTATTCATAACACAGTACTTGAGCATTCCTTATATAACTCTGGCATACCATCATTTTTTTCAATTTGCCATTTCTAGGAACACAGCACTTGTTATTGACATGTTGTTAAAATGGTTAAAATAAGAATGCAACCATTTTTCAGCATCAATCTCAACAGACCATTTTAACAGCAAAGATCACCAGCAGCACCAGCAGCTACAGAACAGACTTGGCCAGCAGCGGCAACATACTGAGCCCAGCAACTACATAAATGTCTCTGCACCAAACTTGCTATGTGTAGCGGCAGAAATCTGGAAGAGCAGGTGTCAAATCAGAAATGATGAGCATGAAATGTAACTGTTTACATACCTGAGTGCAAAGTAGCCAAGTCGTCGTAAAGATCCAACCAATGAAACAGAATCCCAGTTAACAGTTAACACAATTTAATTTTAGCTGTCCAGAGGAGACAAGAGGGATCTGCTTGTAGCATGCTGCAAGCACAAATCAATCTACAAACGACAATCAAGAAACAACAGGACATCTGATACCATAATCGATGCTGAGACTACTAAATGTACAACAGGCACAGGTCGTCACTGCATCAATTGATAACCGAGACCAACATTTCAGATTCTGTACACAATGAAACTTATGGAATGACAAAATTAAGTAGTACAATCAAATGGCAGATATTTTACAGCTCCTGCAAACCGCAGGACTTGGAGTGCCCTGTTCAGCTCAGCTCCACCAACTATGCAGGTAGTGGCTCTTCCAAGACTGTCAATTCAAAACACATCATCAATACACCATAAAAATTATTAGATGCAAATGAAACAGGCTAAACTCCAAAAATGAAGGAACATGAGATCAAAACCTTTTGTTTTTTCTGGAGCTTCAGGCCTCTCTGGCGCTTTAGTAGGTACATCAGGAAGCTCAATAACATCATCAATGTCTTCAGCTGGAGCTTCAGTGTAAGCCGGTGCCTTAGTTTTCTTTTCAGGTTGTACATCAGTAACGGGAGCATCAGGCAGAGACTCAAGTGCAAGCTGAAAAGAACAGATGACAATAAAAATTTAGCAGAGAAACAAATCTTCATTTAAGCTCAGAACTCAAAGTTTATAATGTTGGTATTTTTCATAAATCAGAAGGTTGAAAACTCTTGAAGCTTTTGGGGAAAAACCTCAGCTTCCAAGTTGTCGAATTCAGCCATGACAGCCTCCTCATCCTCAGCAGATAGTTGTTCACCCAGAGCAGCATTTATTTCCTGCAATCAATATCAGTTGATAAGCAAAGTAAAAAGGTTACAGGCATTGTCTTTGGCGGCATATACCGCAACAAATGGTAAGATCACGAGAAGGAAGTGATGAAAACTGGATTCAAATATAAATAACTCTGGCAATAGAAATAGCAGGGAGCTCATCAAAATCAGATGAAACCAAATTTACGGGCATTGATTAACAAGTACAAAGACATCAATAATACTCCCTCCGTCCCATAATGTAAGACTTTTTTTGACACTACGTTTTACATTATGGGATGGAGGGAGTACAATATAACAGATGATAAATTGATTCTTGCATTAGCTACTTGTATAAGTCACAATTTCAGAAGCATAATACTTTGCAGAACTGTTCATGTTTAAGTTGCAGACTACAGAGCTAATTATATATATTTAAATGGTGTAAGAACGAAATCAGTACTGATTTTCAGGCAACTATCACATAGTCCACATGATGTACATTGTCTAACTAGTTCCACAGAAGTAGATGAAATGAGCTTTTACAGAGATCCAAGGTGCCACTTTACGTATAACGCGTCAACTAAGGATGTTGTAAGAAAAACATATACAATGACTTCAAATAAGATGGAAGAACCTCGCGTGGATAAAAGCATTATAAATGTAGTAACCAGTGGATTGGAAAAGTTTATTGAACTTACATCCTGATAAGCCTTGGCCTCAGCTGTGTCATCCATTAACTTTTGGACATCGTCGATGTTAATCTCACTCTGTATAGACTTAAGGGCAGCATTTCCAGTCTTTAGGCTTTCCAATACAGCTTTTTGCTTGCTTGCTAGTTCAATATCTGCCAGCTTCAACAAGAGAACAGAAAACAGACTGTCAAACTATAGATCAAAACTAAAGAGACTTAATGCTGGTCAGATTCAATTATGTAAAGCAGAATAACAGACCTTCAGTCATGAACATGCAATTCATTAGGAGCCAGAATCTATCCAATAAACTACTAACCTGCTGCTCGACATTCATTTGCCATGTATCAACTTGTTTCAGGAGCTCTTCCTGGGATTTCTTCTTCTTCAGTGCAATCAAAGCTCTGTCTCTCTTCTTTTGTTGAACCAACTGGCGTGCAGCTTCCTTTTCTGCTTCGATCACCTTCTCAAGCTAGAAGAAAGAAAAGTAAACCATACATAAACAGAATCAGTGCCATCTTAATTGTAAGTAGAAACATCATTCCAGTGATTTAATGCAAGACACGCTCATTAGTTCAGTTAGAATATTTGAACAGTTTATCACAACACGACAAGTTATACCCACCTAAAGGTATTGAGACCCGAAGGCGAAATAATTTCTTCGCACAACATGCTAGTACAGAAATCAGATAGTTTGCTGGTTTGCACGAGCAAACGACTCCCATACCGCTAGCGCTGATAGACCGAGATAACGGCAGCGCACCAAAGCATGCACTAGAAGCCAGTCTGGTTTTTGCAGTATGCTCTGGAAAGTAATATCTCATTTGATAACATGAATGTGCAGTTCTCACTGACGTTCACCTTGATACATTACAATCCGGTCCAAAACCTATACTCCTGTCCTGATGACACTGCCAGACATTCTAAATCTGGATCACTACTATCAACCCAAAATGGCAAACAACAAACCACACCAGAACTGGGCCCTCCTGACAAAACTAACAAGGTGGAAAAAGCTCGTACCATTCAGTTATAGACATAACGTTATGCAAAAACCTAATCCCAACTGCGCCCACACTCGCGTAATGAGCGGTATTGGCACCAAACCTGGTATTACCTAGCCCAGGGGGGCAAAATTGGAGATCGATAAACTACCAGAATCGAATCTCAATGATCACGATTACAAACTACAACGATTAGATGGTATAGTAGGACGGGGGTGGGAAACAGATGATCGGATCGGGCAGGGCGGGAGCAGGGGACCTGCTGCTGGAACTGCGCGAGCTTGCGGCGCTGCGTCTTGAGGGCGAGGATGGCCTTGTCGACCTCCGTGATCTTAGGCTTCTTCACGAACACGTTCCCCATCTTTCTCTCCCAGCGTATACCCCTCGCGAGCAAGGTTTCGCCGGCGGCGGGAGAGGAAGGAAGAGGGAGAGGGGAAGGTGGACTGCGGGAGGAGACGCGGTCACGGCATCACAGTTCATGGGTAGGGTCCAGGAGAATTAGGATCGGGTTCATAACCCGTTACCACTTTTTTTCTGTGGGAAAGACCCATTACCATGTACCAACAGCTCAATCCGTAAAGAAATATAAAAGCATTTTAATGTAAGACGTTTTTTAACACTACACTAGTGTTAAAAAACGTTTTACATTATGTGACGGAGGGAGTACTAATCTAAAGGAAGTATTTTTAGGAAACAACTCCTAATCTAGCTTAGATTGTTAGAGCATCTCCAGCAATTTCCCTATAAAAATTCACCTATAAGTATTGATTGAGAACCTTTTAAATCAAGAGAAGATGTATTGGATCCTAAAAGGAAGAGGAACTGGTTGCTTCATGATGACAGATATACAACTTTTTTCCACAAAGTTACATCGGCCAAGAAGAAACGTCGTCACATTAAAAAACTCGTGGATAATAATGGCGCATGGCGCCAAGGAACACACCAGCTAAATGATTTACTTAATTATTTCTCTAGTCTATTTATCTTGGAAGTTTTTGATCATCTTACCAATGAGATGAATAGTACGATGATTGCCTCTTTTCAGTTGAGGAAGTGAGAAAAACTCTATTGTTATACACGGGATTTCAAAGCTCCAAGCCTGGATGGACTTCATTCCGTTTTTTTATAAAAGGTTCTCAATGATGCTTGATGATGATATGGTGGATCAGGTTTTGCATGTAATTAACACCTGCATGATTCTCACATAATGGAATGATATTGTTATCGTCATGATCCCAAAAACCAACACCCCAAAGAAGGTAACTCAATTTCGTCCTATGAGTTTGTGTAATGTTACTTATAAGGTCATTTCAATAATGATTGTTGCTCGTCTAGAACCATTACTTTCAGAAATTATTAGCCTACCCACTGTGCTTTTGTGCCTGGTGGACTAATCACCGGTAACATTCTAATTGTGAGGGTCTTCATGCAATTACTCCTATAAAGGATGTTGAAGTGTCCGCCTCCAGGGTGCCTCGCGGGCCAAGAGCGCGCTCCTGGTCGTCTGTCGTCGGGTGGCTTGCTGCGAGAGCCTCTAGGGGTAATGCGGGTCGTCCGATCTGCATGGATGACTCAGACTCGGGCGTCCCGGTTGGAAGGTCCATGACGGGTGGACTGTGGGGGCATATAGGGACACCATCATTAGACGGTGGCGGGCGCACACTGATAACCCACAAGTATAAGGGGGCACAACAGTTTTCGAGAGTCAAGTATTCAACCCAAATTTATTGATTCGACACAAGGGGAGCCAAAGAATATTTGTAAGTATTACTAGCTGAGTTGTCAATTCAATCACACTTGGAGATTAATTATCTACAGCAAAGTGATCAGTAGCAAAGTAGTGTGATATTTTGATAGTAGTAGCAACAGCAGTAGTAACGGTAACAGTGATAGCAATGATTTTGTAGCAAGTGCAATAGTGACGTAACTTAGCAGAAACAATATAAGAGAAATTCGTAGGCATTGGATCGGCGATTTGTTGGATGATATTCATCACGTGACATTTACAACCTAGGGCGATACGACACTAGCTCCAGTTCATAAATATAATGTAGGCATGTATTCCGTAAATAGTCATACGTGCTTATGGAAAGAACTTGCATGACATCTTTTGTCCTACCCTCCCGTGGCAGCAGGGTCCTATTGGAAACTAAGGGATATTAACGCCTCCTTTTAATAGAGAACCGGAACAAAGTATTAACACACGGTGAATACATGAACTCCTCAAACTATGGTCATCATCGGGAAGTGTCCCGACTATTGTCACTCCGGGGATGCCGGATCATAACACGTAGTAGGTGACTATAACTTGCAAGATCGGATCTAGAACATAGATATAATGGTGATAACATAAACGGTTCAGATCTAAAATCATGGCACCCTAGCCCAAAGTGACAAGCATTAAGCATGGCAAAGTCATAGCAACATCAATCTCAGAAATAATGGATACTAGGGATCAAGCCCTAACAAAACTAACTCGATTACATGACGAATCTCATCCAACTCCTCACCGATCAGCGAGCCTACGAAGGAATTACTCACTCCCAGTGGGGAGCATCATGGAATTGGCGATGGAGAAGGGTTGGTGATGACGAAGATCGAAGATCCCCTCTCCGGAGCCCCAAACGGACTCCATATCTTGCCTCCCGATGAAGGACATGAGGCGGCGGTGGTTCCATCTCGTGAAATGCGATAATTCTTTCTCCCTGATTTTTTTCTGGAAATATGTGATTTTATAGCGTCGGTTTCAGGGTCTGCGGGGCCACCAGGTGGGGACAACCCACCTAGGCTCGCCTGGAGGGGGGCGCCCCGGTGGGTTGTGCCCACCCACGTGCCCCCCTCCGGTGGTTCCTGACTCCAGAAATTATCTTTTATTGAATAAAAATCCTTGCAAAGTTTCGTTCCAATCCGAGAACTTTTATTTCTGCACAAAAACAACACCATGGTAGTTCTGCTGAAAACAATGTCAGTCCGGGTTAGTTTCATTCAAATAATGCAAATTACAGTCCAAAACAAGAGGAAAAGCGTTAGGAAAACTAGATATGATGGAGACGTATCACGCACGCGATGGCCCTCTCGCGGACTTTCCCGGGTACAATGTGCGAGTCAGACACGCCTGTTGGCGTCCTCGGTCCCTTCTAGGTTGGTCCGGTCACGACAGGAGGGTCGGCTTGCATGCGCCTTGGGGCGGAGAGAGCCTCTGTGCCGCCCGTTTCCGGCCGGTGTGCCACAGGGGCTCTGCGCGTCGTCTAATCTCCCCGGACGGTGTGCGCTCGGGCGGCCTGACTAGACGGTCCATGACAGGTGGACCACGGGGACGCCCGTGGCCACCATCATTAGGCAGTTGTCGCCACGCCAGCGAGTGAGGCCTGGCGTGCTGCTCGCTGCAAGTAGTTTTCAACAAGGTTTCACTGCGAGTGTTGTAAAGATAGTTTTGACCGATAATTTGATAGCAAGATAGTTCAGAACAAGGCAATAAGTAGCAATAGTAAACAAGTGCAGCAAGTGGACCAATCCTTATGTAGGCTAAGAACAAAGCCGGGTGTATTTCTTATAATAGCTAAAATGCTCTTAATGACTCACTGGAATCTCGCCAAGTTACTTTCACCATGATTCATTAAGTTGCCGTTCATTGATTCGATAAGTGTTTTGTGGGTGGATCAGAGCTAAGGTATTGTCTTAACTAGAAAAAAAACACCTACTTATGATTATACTCTCCATGCAAGCATCCGCAACTACAATAGAAGTAACTAAGGTAAATCTAACCCATAGCATTAAACGCTTGTATCCAAAACAACCTCTTACAGAACAATTCATAATATGGGTTTGGGTTTCTATCACTCTCGCAACCCATCATCTGTAAACTAATTCCACAGTGCCTTCCCCTAGGCCCAAAGATGGTGAAGTGCCATTGATACGTCTCCAATGTATCTATAATTTTTTATTGCTCCATGCTGTTATATTATCATTCTTGGATGTTTTACAATCATTTTATAGCAACTTTATACTATCATTTTTTGGGACTAGCCTATTGACATAGTACCCAGTGCTAGTTGTTGTTTTTTGCTTAGTTTTTACTTTGCAGAAAATCAATACCAAACAGAGTCCAAACGCAGTGAAACTTTTTAGAGATTTTTTCTGGACCAAAAGACACGCGATGGGCCAAGGAAGTACCAGAGGGGGGCCCCGAGGGGAGCACAACCCACCTGGGCGCGCCCTGGTGGGTTGTGCCCACCTTGGTCGTCTCCCGCACCGCCTCTTTGCTCTATAAATACCCCGAAAATACAAAACCCTAGGGGAGTTGACGAAACACAATTACAGCCGCCGCAAGTTCCAGAAACACCAGATCCAATCTAGACACCATCACAAAGGGGTTCATCATCCTCATTGGTGCCTCTCTGATGATGCGTGAGTAGTTCATTGCATACCTTCGGGTCCATAGTTAGTAGCTAGATGGTTTCCTCTCTCTCTTTTGATTCTCAATATAATGGTCTCTTAGAGATCTATTTGATGTAACTCTTTTTGCGGTGTGTTTGTTGGGATCCGATGAAATTTGAGTTTATGATCATATCTATTTTATCCATGAAAGTTATTTGAGTTTTGATCTCTTATATGCATGATTGCTTATAGCCTCGTATTTCTTCTTCGAATCTTTGGTTTAGTTAGGCCAACTAGATCGATTTTTTTCTTGCCATGGGAAGAGGTACTTTGTGATGGGTTCGATCTTACGGTGCTCAGTCCCAGTGAAAGAAGGGGACATGACACGTATGTATCGTTGCTATTAAGGATAACAAGATGGGGTATATTTCTACATGAATAGATCATGTCTACATCATGTCATTTTCTTATTGCATTACTCTATTTCTCCATGAACTTAATGAAGGAAATATGCCCTAGAGGCAATAATAATGTTGTTATTTATATTTCCTTATATCATGATAAATGTTTATTATTCATGCTAGAATTGTATTAACCAGAAACTTAGTACATGTGTGAATACATAGACAAACAGAGTGTCCCTAGTATGCCTCTACTTGACTAGCTCGATACTCAAAGATGGTTAAGTTTCCTAGCCATGGACATGTGTTGTCATTTGATGAATGTGATCACATCATTAGGGAATGATGTGATGGCCAAGACCCATCTATTAGCTTAGCATTATGATCGTTAAGTTTTATTGCTATTGCTTTCTTCATGACTTATACATATTCCTCTCACTATGAGATTATGCAACTCCCGAATACCGGAGGAACACTTTATGTGCTATCAAACGTCACAACATAACTGGGTGATTATAAATATGCTCTACAGGCGTCTCCGACGGTGTTTGTTGATTTGGCATAGATCGAGATTAGGATTTGTCTTCATGTGTATCGGAGAGGTCTCTCTGGACCCTCTCGGTAATGCACATCACTATAAGCCTTGCAAGCAATGTGACTAATGAGTTAGTTACGGGGTGATGCATTACAAAACAAGTAAAGATACTTGTCGGTAAGGAGATTGAACTAGGTATGATGATACCGACGATCGAATCTCGGGCAAGTAACATACCGATGACAAAGGGAATGACGTATGTTGTTATGCGGTTTGACCGATAAAGGTCTTCATAGAATATGTAGGAGCCAATATGAGCATCCAGGTTCCGCTATTGGTTGACTGGAGATGTGTCTCGGTCATGTCTACATAGTTCTCGAACCCGTAGGGTCCGCACGGTTAACGTTCGATGATGATTTGTATTATGAGTTATGTGATTTGATAACCGAAGTTTGTTCGGAGTCCCGGATGAGATCACGGACATGACGAGGAGTCTCGAAATGGTCGAGAGGTAAATATTGATATATTGTACGAAGGTATTCGGACACCGGAAAGGTTCCGGGATGTTTCGGATATTTATCGAGGAACCGAGGGGTTACCGGAACCCCCCGGGGAAGTTATGGGCCTTGATGGGCCATAAGGGAGTAGGAGAGGGAAGGCCACAAGGTGGCGCGCGCCCCTCCCGATGGCAGTCCAAATTGGAATAGGGGAGGGGGCGCGACCCCCTCTTTCCTTCCCCTCTCCCTCTCTTTCCGTCCTTCCCCCTCTTGGAGTAGGAAAGGGGGGGGGGGGGCGAGTCCTACTAGGTTTAGAGTCCTAGTAGGACTCCCACCTTGGCGCGCCTCCCCCTTGGCCGGCCTCCTCCTCCCCCCTCATTTATATACGTGGGCAAGGGGGCACCCCAAAGGATAACACACAATCTCTTAGCCGTGTGCGGTGCCCCCCTCCACAATCTAACACCTCGGTCATATCGTCATAGTGCTTAGGCGAAGCCCTGCGCCGGTAACTTCATCATCACAGTCACCACGCTGTCGTCCTCATCTGGATCAAGAGCTCGAGAGACGTCATCGTGCTGAATGTGTGCTGAACATGGAGGTGTTGTACGTTCGGTACTTGGATCGGTTGGATCGTGAAGACGTTCGACTACATCAACCGCGTTACTAAACGCTTTCGCTTTCGGTCTACGAGGGTACGTGGATACACTCTCGCGTCTCATTACTATGCATCTCCTAGATAGATCTTGCGTGATCCTAGGAATTTTTTTGAAATACTGCGTTCCCCAATAGTGGCATCCGAGCCAGGTCTATGCGTAGATGTTATATGCATGAATAGGACACAAAGAGTTGTGGGAGATAATAGTCACACTGCTTACCACCAACGTCTTACTTTGAGTCGGCGGTATTGTTGGATGAAGCGGCCCGGAACGGCATTACATGACCGCGTTCATGGGACTGGTTCTACCGACATGCTTCGCACACAGGTGGTTGGCGAGTGTCTGTTTCTCCAACTTTAGTTGAATCGAGTTTGACTACGGCCGGTCCTTGTTGAAGGTTAATGTTGGGGAACGCAGTAATTTCAAAAAAAATCCTACGCACACGCAAGATCTATCATGGTGATGCATAGCAATGAGAGGGGAGAGTGTAGTCCACGTACCCTCGTAGACCGTAAGCGGAAGCGTTATGACAACGCGGTTGATGTAGTCGTACATCTTCACAATCCGACCGATCCTAGTACCGAAAATACGGCACCTCCGCGATTTGCACACGTTCGGCTCGATGACATCCCACGAACTCTCGATCCAGCTGAGTGTCGAGGGAGAGCTTCGTCAGCACGGCGGCACGATGACGGTGATGATGAAGCTACCGACGCAGGGCTTCGCCTAAGCACTGCAACGATATGACCGAGGTGGATTATGGTGGAGGGGGGCACCGCACACGGCTAAGACAATGATCAACTTGTGTGTCTATGGGGTGCCCCCTTCCCCCATATATAAAGGAGTGGAGGAGGGGGAGGGCCGACCCTCTCTATGGCGCTCACTAGGGGAGTCTTACTCCCACCGGGAGTAGGATCCCCCCCTTCCAAGTAGGAGTAGGAGAGGAAGGAAGGAGGAGAGAGGGAGGAAGGAAAGGCCCCCCCTTTCCTAGTCCAATTCGGACCAGAGGGGGAGGGGGCGCGCGGCCTGCCCTGGCTGTCCCTCTCTCTCTCCACTAAATCCCATTAGGGCCCATATACTCCCCGGGGGGTTTCGGTAACCCCGGCATCTGCAAATGCCCGAACTCACCCGGAACCATTCCGATGTCCAAACATAGCCATCCAATATATCAATCTTTATGTCTCGGGCATTTCGAGACTCCTCGTCATGCCCGTAATCACATCCGGGACTCCGAACAACCTTCGGTACATCAAAACACATAAACTCATAATACTGATCGTCATCGAACGTTAAGCGTGCGGACCCTATGGGTTCGAGAACTATGTAGACATGACCGAGACTCATCTCCGGTCAATAACCAATAGCAGAACCTGGATGCTCATATTCGTTCCTACATATTCCACGAAGATCTTTATCGGTCAAACCGCATAACCACATACGTTGTTCCCTTTGTCATCGGTATGTTACTTGCCCGAGATTCGATCGTCGGTATCTCAATACCTAGTTCAATCTCGTTACCAGCAAGTCTCTTTACTCGTTCTGTAATGCATCATCCCGTAACTAACTCATTAGTCACATTGCTTGCAAGGCTTATAGTGATGTGAATTACCGAGAGGGCCCAGAGATACCTCTCAGACAATGAGAGTGACAAATCCTAATCTCGATCTATGCCAACTCAACAAACACCATTGGAGACACCTGTAGAGCATCTTTATAGTCACCCAGTTATGTTGTGACGTTTGATAGCACACTAAGTGTTCCTCCGGTATTCAGGAGTTGCATAATCTCATAGTCATAGGAACATGTATAAGTTATGAAGAAAGCAATAGCAACAAACTAAACGATCATCATGCTAAGCTAACAGATGGGTCAAGTCAATCACATCATTCTCTAATGATGTGATCCCGTTCATCAAATGACAACTCTTTGTCCATGGCTAGGAAACATAACCATCTTTGATTAACGAGCTAGTCAAGTAGAGGCATACTAGTGACACTCTGTTTGTCTATATATTCACACATGTACTAAGTTTCCAGTTAATACAATTCTAGCATGAATAAACATTTATCATGATATAAGGAAATATAAATAACAACTTTATTATTGCCTCTAGGGCATATTTCCTTTAGTCTCCCACTTGCACTAGAGTCAATAATGTAGATTACATTGTAATGATTCTAACATCCATGGAGTCTTGGTGCTAATCATGTTTTGCTCGTGAGAGAGGCTTAGTCAACGGGTCTGCAACATTCAGATCCTTATGTACTTTGCAAATTTCTATGTCTCCCTCCTTGACTTGGTCGCAGATGGAATTGAAGCGTCTCTTGATGTGCTTGGTTCTCTTGTGAAATCTGGATTCCTTTACCAAGGCAATTGCACCAGTATTGTCACAAAAGATTTTCATTGGACCCGATGCACTAGGTATGACACCTAGATCGGATATGAACTTCTTCATCCAGACTCCTTCATTTGCTGCTTCTAAAGCAGCTATGTACTCCGCTTCACACGTAGATCCCGCCACGACGCTCTGCTTGGAACTACCCCAACTGACAGCTCCACCATTTAATAAAAACATGTATCCGGTTTGTGACTTAGAGTCATCCGGATCAGTGTCAAAGCTTGCAGCAACGTAACCGTTTACGACAAGCTCTTTGTCACCTCCATAAACGAGAAACATATCCTTAGTCCTTTTCAGGTATTTCAGGATGTTCTTGACCGCTGTCCAAAGGATCCACTCTGGATTACTCTGGTACCTCCCTGCTAAACTAATAGCAAGGCACACATCAGGTCTGGTACACAACATTGCATACATGATAGAACCTATGGCTGAAGCATAGGGAATGACTTTCATTTTCTCTCTATCTTCTGCAGTGGTCGGGCATTGAGTCCGACTCAACTTCACACCTTGTAACACAGGCAAAACCCTTTCTTTGCTTGATCCATTTTGAACTTCTTCAAAACTTTGTCAAGGTATGTGCTTTGTGAAAGTCCAATTAAGCGTATTGATCTATCTCTATAGATCTTGATGCCGAATATATAAGCAGCTTCACCGAGGTCTTTCATTGAAAATTATTATTCAAGTATCCTTTTATGCTATTCAGAAATTCAGTATCATTTCTGATCAATAATATGTCATCCACATATAATATCAGAAATGCTACAGAGCTCCCACTCATTTTCTTGTAAATACAGGCTTCTCCAAAAGTCTGTATAAAACCATATGCTTTGATCACACTATCAAAGCGTATATTCCAACTCCGAGATGCTTGCACTAGTCCATAAATGGATCATTGGAGCTTACACACTTTGTTAGCACCTTTTGGATCGACAAAACCTTACGGTTGCATCATATACAACTCTTCTTTAAGATATCCATTAAGGACTGCAGTTTTGACATCCATTTGCCAAATTTCATAATCATAAAATGCGGCAATTGCTAACATGATTCGGACAGACTTAAGCATTGCTACGAGTGAGAAGGTCTCATCGTAGTCAACTCCTTGAACTTGTCGAAAACCTTTCGCAACAAGTCGAGCTTTGTAGACAGTAACATTACCGTCAGCGTTGGTCTTCTTCTTAAAGATGAATTTATTCTCTATGGCTTGCCGATCATCGGGCAAGTCAACCAAAGTCCACACTTTGTTCTCATACATGGATCCCATCTCAGATTTCATGGCCTCAAGTCATTTTGCGGAATCTGGGTTCATCATCGCTTCCTCATAGTTCGTAGGTTCGTCATGGTCAAGTAACATGACTTCCAGAACAGGACTACCGTACCACTCTGGTGCAGATCTTACTCTGGTTGACCTACGAGGTTTGGTAGTAACTTGATCAGAAGTTTCATGATCATCACCATTAGCTTCCTCACTTACTGGTGTAGGAATCATTGGAACTGATTTCTGTGATGACCTACTTTCCAATAAGGGAGTAGGTACAATTACCTCGTCAAGTTCTACTTTCCGCCCACACACTTCTTTCGAGAGAAACTCCTTCTCTAGAAAGGATCCATTCTTAGCGACAAAAAATCTTGCCTTCGAATCTGCGATAGAAGGTGTACCCAATAGTCTCCTTTGGGTATCCTATGAAGACACATTTCTCCGATTTGGGTTCGAGCTTATCAGGTTGAAGCTTTTTCATATAAGCATTGCAACCCCAAACTTTAAGAAACGACAACTTGGGTTTCTTGCCAAACCACAGTTCATAAGGTGTCGTCTCAACGGATTTAGATGGTGCCCTATTCAACGTGAATGCAGCCGTCTCTAAAGCATAACCCCAAAACGATAGCGGTAAATCAGTGAGAGACATCATAGGTCGCACCATATCTAATAAAGTACGATTACGACGTTCGGATACACCATTACGCTGTGGTGTTCCGGGTGGCATGAGTTGCGAAACTATTCCGCATTGTTTCAAATGAAAACCAAACTTGTAACTCAAATATTCTCCTCCACGATCAGATCGTAGAAACTTTATTTTCTTGTTACGATGATTTTCCACTTCACTCTGAAATTCTTTGAACTTTTCAAATGTTTCAGACTTATGTTTCATCAAGTAGATATACCCATATCAGCTCAAATCATCTGTGAAGGTAAGAAAATAACAATTCCCGCCGCGAGCATCAACACTCATCGGACCGCATACATCAGTATGTATTATTTCCAATAAGTCTGTTGCTCGCTCCATTGTTCCGGAGAACGGAGTCTTACTCATCTTGCCCATGAGGCATGGTTCGCAAGCATCAAGTGATTCATAATCAAGCGATTCCAAAAGCCCATCAACATGGAGTTTCTTCATGCGCTTTACACCAATATGACCTAAATGGCGATTACCACAAATAAGTTGCACTATCATTATTAACCTTGCATCTTTTGGCTTCAATATTATGAATATGTGTATCACTACAATCGAGATTCAACAAAAATAGACCACTCATCAAGGGTGCATGACCATAAAATATATTACTCATATAAATAGAACAACCATTATTCTCTGGTTTAAATGAATAACCATCTCGCATCAAACAAGATCCAGATATAATGTTCATGCTTAACGCTGGCACCAAATAACAATTATTCAGACTTATGTTTCATCAAGTAGATATACCCATATCTGCTCAAATCATCTGTGAAGGTAAGAAAATAACAATACCCGCCGCGAGCATCAACACTCATCGGACCGCATACATCAGTATGTATTATTTCCAATAAGTCTGTTGCTCGCTCCATTGTTCCGGGGAACGGAGTCTTAGTCATCTTGCCCATGAGGCATGGTTCGCAAGCATCAAGTGTTTCATAATCAAGTGATTCCAAAAGCCCATCAGCATGGAGTTTCTTCATGCGCTTTACACCAATATGACCTAAATGGCAGTGCCACAAATAAGTTGCACTATCATTATTAACCTTGCATCTTTTGGCTTCAACATTATGAATATGTGTATCACTACAATCGAGATTCAACAAAAATAGACCACTCATCAAGGGTGCATGACCATAAAATGATCTCTCACTAAATTTCAAGGTATAAGTGTTCTCCCTGAGTATGCACCGTTGATACAGTTCATCGTACCGAGACACCACGTAATGATCGGGTGTGATAGACTCTACGTTCACATACAACAGGTGCAAGCCAGTTTTGCACGTGCAGAATACTCGGGTTAAACTTGACGAGCCTAGCATATGCAGATATGGCCTCGGAACACTAAGACCGAAAGGTCGAGCGTGAATCATATAATAGATATGATCAACATAGTGATGTTCACCATTGAAAACTACTCCATCTCACGTGATGATCGGACATGGTTTAATTGATATGGATCACGTGATCACTTAGATGATTAGAAGGATGTCTATCTAAGTGGGAGTTCTTAAGTAATATGATTAATTGAACTTTAATTTATCATGAACTTAGTACCTGATAGTATTTTGCATGTCTATGTTGTTGTAGATAGATGGCCCATGTTGTTGTTCCGTTGAATTTTAATGCGTTCCTAGAGAAAGCTAAGTTGAAAGATGATGGTAGCAAATACACGGACTGGGTCCGTAACTTGAGGATTATCCTCATTGCTGCACATAAGAATTATGTCCTAGAAGCACTGCTAGGTGCCAAACCCGCTGCAGGAGCAACACCAGATGTTGTGAACACCTGCCAGAGCAAAGCTAATGACTACTCGATAGTTCAGTGTGCCATGCTTTACGGCTTAGAACCGGGACTTCAACGACGTTTTGAACGTCATGGAGCATATGAGATGTTCCAGGAGTTGAAGTTAATATTTCAAGCAAATGCTCGGATTGAGAGATATGAAGTCTCCAATAAGTTCTACAGCTGCAAACTGCAGGAGAATAGTTCTGTTAGTGAGCACATACTCAGAATGTCTGGGTACCACAATCACTTGACTCAATTGGGAGTTAATCTTCCAGTTGATAGTGTCATTGACAGAGTTCTTCAATCACTGCCACCAAGCTACAAGAGCTTCGTGATGAACTATAATATGCAAGGGATGGATAAGACGATTCCCGAGCTCTTCGCAATGCTGAAAGCTGCGAAGGTAGAAATCAAGAAGGAGCATCAAGTGTTGATGGTTAACAAGAGCACCAGTTTCAAGAAAAAGGGAAAAAGGGAAGAAGGGGAACTTCAAGAAGAACGACAAGCAAGTTCCTACTCAAGTGAAGAAGCCCAAGTCTAGACCTAAGCCTGAAAGTGAGTGCTTCTACTACAAAGGGATTGGTCACGGGAAAACTGCCCCAAGTATTTGGCGGATAAGAAGGATGTCAAAGTGAAATGTATATTTGATATACATGTTATTGATGTGTACCTTACTTATGCTCGTAGTAGCGCCTGGGTATTTGATACTGGTTACGTTGCTCATATCTGCAACTCGAAACAGGGGCTACGGATTAAACGAAGATTGGCTAAGGACAAGGTGACGATGCGCGTGGGAAATGGTTCCAAAGTCGATGTGATTGCCGTTGGCACGCTACCTCTACATCTACCTTCGGGATTAGTTTTAGACCTGAATAATTGTTATTTGGTGCCAGCGTTAAGCATGAACATTATATCTGGATCTTGTTTGATGCGAGATGGTTATTCATTTAAACCAGAGAATAATGGTTGTTCTATTTATATGAGTAATATATTTTATGGTCATGCACCCTTGATGAGTGGTCTATTTTTGTTGAATCTCGATTGTAGTGATACACATATTCATAATATTGAAGCCAAAAGATGCAAGGTTAATAATGATAGTGCAACTTATTGGTGGCACTGCCATTTAGGTCATATTGGTGTAAAGCGCATGAAGAAACTCCATGTTGATGGGCTTTTGGAATCGCTTGATTATGAATCACTTGATGCTTGCGAACCATGCCTCATGGGCAAGATGACTAAGACTCCGTTCTCTGGAACAATGGAGCGAGCAACTGACCTGTTGGAAATAATACATACTGATGTATGTGGTCCGGTGAGTGTTGAGGCTCGCAGCGGGTATCGTTATTTTCTGAACTTCACAGATGATTTGAAGAGATATGGGTATATCTACTTGATGAAACATAAGTCTGAAACATTTGAAAAGTTCAAATAATTTCAAAGTGAAGTGGAAAATCATCGTAACAAGAAAATAAAGTTTCTACGATCTGATCGTGGAGTTGAATATTTCAGTTATGAGTTTGATCTTCATTTGAAACAATGTGGAATAGTTTCGCAACTCACGCCACCTGGAACACCCTAGCGTAATGGTGTCTCCGAACATCGTAACCGTACTTTATTAGATATGGTGCGATATATGATGTCTCTTACTGATTTACCACTATCGTTTTGGGGTTACGCTTTAGAGACGACTGCATTCACGTTAAATAGGGCACCATCTAAATCCGTTGAGACGACACCATATGAACTGTGGTTTGGCAAGAAACCGAAGTTGTAAAAGTTTGGGGCTGCGATGCTTATGTGAAAAAGCTTCAACCAGATAAGCTCGAACCCAAATCTGAGAAATGTGTCTTCATAGGAGACCCAAAGGAGACTGTTGGGTACACCTTCTATCACAGATCCGAAGGCAAGATATTCATGTCTAAGAATAGATCCTTTCCAGAGAAGGAGTTTATCTCGAAAGAAGTGAGTGGGAGGAAAGTAGAACTATCTGAGGTAATTGTACCTTCCCCCAATTGGAAAGTAGTTCATGATACGTCTCCAACGTATCTATAATTTTTGATTGTTCCATGCTATTATATATTCTGTTTTGGATGTTTAATGGGCTTATTTATACACTTTTATTTTATTTTTGGGACTAACCTATTAACCGGAGGCCCAGCCCAAATTGCTGTTTTTTTTTGCCTATTTCAGTGTTTCGCAGAAAAAGGATATCAAACGGAGTCCAAATGGAATGAAACCTTCGGGAACATGATTTTGGAACAAACATGATCCAGAGGACTTGGAGTGGACGTCAAGCAACCAACGAGGCGGCCACGAGGCAGGCGGCGCGTAAAGTAGCGTAAGTATTTCCCTCAGTTTTTGATAACCAAGGTATCAATCCAATAGGAGGTCACGCTCAAGTACCTTGCACCTACACAACCAAATAAGAACCTCGCAACCAACGCGGTAAAGGGGTTGCCAATCCCTTCACGGTCACTTACAAGAGTGAGATCTGGCAGAGATGATAAGATAATATTTTTTGTATTTTTATGATAAAGGGTGAAAGTAAAGAAAGCAAGCAAACAATAATGGAAATAACGGGAGATTAATATGATGGAAAATAGACCCGGGGGCCATAGGTTTCACTAGTGGCTTCTCTCAAGAGCATAAGTATTACGGTGGGTGAACGAATTATTGTCGAGCAATTGATAGAATTGAGCATAGTTATGAGAATATATAGGTATGATCATGTATATAGGCATCACGTCCGTGACAAGTAGACCGACTCCTGCCTGCATCTACTACTATTACTCCACACATGGACCGCTACCCAACATGCATCTAGAGTATTAAGTTCATAAGAACGTAGTAACGCTTTAAGCAAGATGACATGATGTAGAGGGATAAACTCATGCAATATGATATAAACCCCATCTTTTTATCCTCGATGGCAACAATACAATACGTGTCGTTTCCCCTACTATCACTGGGATCGAGCACCGCAAGATTGAACCCAAAGCTAAGCACTTCTCCCATTGCAAGAAAGATCAATCTAGTAGGCCAAACCAAATAGATAATTCAAAGAGACTTGCAAAGATAACCAATCATACATAAAAGAATTCAGAGAAGATTCAAATATTGTTCATAGATAATCTTGATCATAAACCCACAATTCATTGGTCTCGACAGACACACCGCAAAAGAAGATTACATCGAATAGATCTCCAAGAGAATCGAGGAGAACTTTGTATTGAGATCCAAAGAGAGAGAAGAAGCCATCTAGCTAATAACTTTGGACCCGAAGGTTTGAGGTAAACTAGTCACACATCATCGCAGAGGCTATGGTGTTGATGTAGAAGCCCTCCGTGATCAATTCCCCCTCCGGCAGGATGCCGGAAAAGGCCCCAAGATGGGATCTCACGGGTACATAAAGGTTGCGGTGGTGGAATTAGGTTTCCGTGGCTCTCCCTGATGGTTTGGGGTTACGTAGGTATATATAGGAGGAAGAAGTAGGTCGGTGGAGCCACGAGGGGCCCACGAGGGTGGAGGGCGCCCCCTGCCTCGTGGCCGCCTCGTTGGTTGCTTGACGTCCACTCCAAGTCCTCTGGATCACGTTTGTTCCAAAAATCACGTTCCCGAAGGTTTCATTCCGTTTGGACTCCGTTTGATATCCTTTTTCTGCGAAACACTGAAATAGGCAAAAAAACAACAATTTGGGTTGGGCCTCCGGTTAATAGGGTAGTCCCAAAAATAATATAAAAGTGGATAAATAATCCCATTAAACATCCAAAACAAAATATATAGTAACATGGAACAATAAAAAATTATAGAGCTATGTTTCAATATTGTCACACAAACTTTCTCGTCATGCATAACCCCGATGACAAGTCGAGCAATTGGTTCATACTTTTAACGCGCTTCAGCCTTTTCAACTCTTACGCAATACATGAGCGCAAGCCATGGATATAGCACTATGGGTGGAGTAAAGTATAATTATGGGGGTTATGAGAGAAGACAAAAAAGGTAGAAAGTCTCACATTGACGCGGCTAATCAATAGGCTATGGAGATGCCCATCGATTGATGTCAATGAGAGGTGTAGGGATTGCCATGCAACGGATGCAGTAGAGCTATAAATATATGAAAGCTCAACAAAAGAAACTAAGTGGGTGTGCATCCAACTTGCTTGCTCACGAAGACCTAGGGCATTTTGAGGAAGCCCATCATTGGAATATACAAGCCAAGTTCTATAATGAAAAATTCCCACTAGTATATGAAAGTGACAACATAGGAGACTCTCTATCATGAAGATCATTGTTCTACTTTGAAGCACAAGTGTGTAAAAAGGATAGTAACATTGTCCCTTCTCTCTTTTTCTCTCATTTTTTTCTTTTTTTCTTTTTCTTTGGGCCTTCTCCTTTTTTTTCTTGGCCTTTTTTTCTTTTTCTTCTTTCCCCCCTTTTTTTTCTTTAGTCTGGAATCTCATCCCGACTTGTGGGGGAATCATAGTCTCCATCATACTTTCCTCACATGAGACAATGCTCTAATAATGATGATCATCACACTTTTATTACTTACAACTCAACAATTACAACTCAATACTTAGAACAAAATATGACTCTATGTGAATGCCTCCCATGTGTACCGGGATATGCGATGAATCAAGAGTGACATGTATGAAAAAATTAGGAATGGTGGCTTTGCCACAAAATACGATGTCAACTACCTGATCATGCAAAGCAATATGACAATGATGGAGCGTGTCATAATAAACGGAACGGTGGAAAGTTGCATGGAAATATATCTCGGAATGGCTATGGAAATGCCATGATAGGTAGGTATGGTGGCTGTTTTGAGGAAGATATAAGGAGGCTTATGTGTGATAGAGCGTATCATATCATGGGGTTTGGATGCACCGGCGAAGTTTACACCAACTCTCAAGGTGAGAAAGGGCAATGCACGGTACCGTAGAGGCTAGAAAATTGTGGAAGGTTGAGAGTGCGTATAATCCATGGACTCACATTAGTCATAAAGAACTCATATACTTATTGCAAAAGTTTATTAGCCCTCAAAGCAAAGTACTACTACGCATGCCCCTAGATGGATAGATTGGTAGGAAAATACAATCGCTCGTCCCCGACCGCCACTCATAAGGAAAGCAATAAAAGAAAACCTATGTGTCGAAGTTGTTACACAACTTTTACCATACGTGCATGCTACGGGACTTGCCAACTTTAACACAAGTATTTCTCAATTTCACAATTACTCAACTAGCACACTCTAATATTACCACCTTTATATCTCAAAACACTTATCAAGTATCTAACTTCTCATGATATTTAATGAACTCAACATGGAAAATTAATGTCATGATTAAAGAAAATTACCATGCTATTTAAGACTCTCAAAATAATATAAGTGAAGCATGAGAGTTCAATAATTTCTATAAAATATAACCACCGCCGTGCTCTAAAAGATATAAGTGAAGCACTAGAGCAAAAACCTATATAGCTCAAAAGATATAAGTGAAGCACATAGAGTATTCTAACAAATTCCGAATCATGTGTGTCTCTCTCAAAATGTGTGTACAACAAGGATGATTGTGGCAAACTAACAAACAAAGACTCAAATCATACAAGACGCTCCAAGAAAAACACATATCATGTGGTGAATAAAAATGTAGCTCCAAGTAAATTTACCGATGGTGAGGACGAAAGAGGGGATGCCTTCCGGGGCATCCCCAAGCTTTGGCTTTTTGGTGTCCTTGGATTTACCTTGGGCTGCCTTGGGCATCCCCAAGCTTAGGCTCTTGCCACTCCTTGTTCCATACTCCATTAAATCTTTACCCAAAACTTGAAAACTTCACAACACAAAACTTAACAAAAAATCTCGTGAGCTCCGTTAGTGAAAAAAAACACCACTTCACGGTACTGAATTGAACTCATTCTTTATTTATATTGGTGTTAAACCTACTGTATTCCAACTTCTCTATGGTTTATAAGCTCTTTTACTAGCCATATATGAGTTTGTAGGGATAAGCTTTCTTTGTCTATGTTATTTTCATAAGACATAATTGCTTGGTTAGCATGTTTGAAGTATTATTGTTTTTATATCAACATTAAACTTTTATCTTGAATCTTTCGGATCTAAATATTCATGCCACAATAAAAAGATTTACATTGAGAATTATGCTAAAGAAAGCATTCCACATCAAAAATTCTGTTTTTAACATTTACCTACTCGAGGACGAGCAGGAATTAAGCTTGGGGATGCTTGATACGTCTCCAACGTATATATAATTTTTGATTGTTCCATGCTATTATATATTCTGTTTTGGATGTTTAATGGGCTTATTTATACACTTTTATATTATTTTTGGGACTAACCTATTAACCGGAGGCCCAGCCCAAATTGCTGTGTTTTTGCCTATTTCAGTGTTTCGCAGAAAAAGGATATCAAACGGAGTCCAAACGGAATGAAACCTTCGGGAACGTGATTTTTGGAATAAACGTGACCGAGAGGACTTGGAGTGGATGTCAAGCAACCAACGAGGTGGCCACGAGGCAGGGGGCGCACCTACCCCCCCAGGCGCGCCCTCCACCCTCGTGGGCCCCTCGTGGCTCCACCGACCTACTTCTTCCTCCTATATATACCTACGTACCCCCAAACCATCAGAGAGAGCCACGAAAACCTAATCCCACCGCCGCAACCTTACATGTATTCGTGAGATCCCATCTTGGGGCCTTTTTCAAGGCCCCGTCAAGGGGGCATTGATCACGGAGGGCTTCTACATCAACACCATAGCCTCTCCAATGATGTGTGAGTAGTTTACCTCAAACCTTCGGGTCCATAGTTATTAGCTAGATGGCTTCTTCTCTCTCTTTGGATCTCAATACAAAGTTCTCATTGATTCTCTTGGAGATCTTTTCGATGTAATCTTCTTTTGCGGTGTGTTTGTCGAGACCAATGAATTGTGGGTTTATGATCAAGATTATCTATGAACAATATTTGAATCTTCTCTGAATTCTTTTATGTATGATTGGTTATCTTTGCAAGTCTCTTCGAATTATCTGTTTGGTTTGGCCTACTAGATTGATCTTTCTTGCAATGGGAGAAGTGCTTACCTTTGGGTTCAATCTTGCTGTGCTCGATCCCAGTGACAATAGGGGAAACGACACGTATTGTATTGTTGCCATCGAGGATAAAAAGATGGGGTTTATATCATATTGCATGAGTTTATCCCTCTACATCATGTCATCTTGCTTAAAGCGTTACTCCGTTCTTATGAACTTAATACTCTAGATGCATGCTTGGGTAGCGGTCGATGTGTGGAGTAATAGTAGTAGACGCAGTGTGAGTCGGTCTACTTGTCACGGACATGATGCCTATATACATGATCATACCTAGATATTCTCATAACTATGCTCAATTCTATCAATTGCTCGACAGTAATTCGTTCACCCACCGTAATACTTATGCTCTTGAGAGAAGCCACTAGTGAAACCTATGGCCCCCAGGTCTATTTTCCATCATATTAATCTCCAGTTATTTCCATTACTGTTTGCTTGCTTTCTTTACTTTACCCTTTATCATAAAAATACCAAAAATATTATCTTATCATCTCTATCAGATCTCACTCTCGTAAGTGACCATGAAGGGATTAACAGCCCCTTTATCGTGTTGGTTGCGAGGTTCTTATTTGTTTGTGTAGGTGCAAGGGACTTGAGCGTGACCTCCTACTGGATTGATACCTTGGTTCTCAAAAACTGAGGGAAATACTTACACTACTTTACTGCATCACCCTTTCCTCTTCAAGGGAAAACCAACGCAGTGCTCAAGAGGTAGCAGTTCATCACAGAAATTAGTTCCAGTGATTCCTACACCAATTAGTGAGGAAGCTAATGATGATGATGATGAAATTTCAGATCAAGATACTACTGAACCTCATAGGTCAACCAGAGTACGATCCGCACCAGAGTAGTACGGTAATCCAATTCTGGAGGTCATGTTACTTGACCATGACGAACCTACGAACTATGAGGAAGCAATGATGAGCCTAGATTGCGCGAAATGGCTTGAGGCCATGAAATCTGAGATGGGATCCATGTATGAGAACAAAGTGCGGACTTTGGTTGACTTGCTCGATGATCGGCAAGCCATAGAGAATAAATGGATCTTCAAGAAGAAGACTGACGCTGACAGTAATGTTACTATCTACAAAGCTCGACTTGTTGCGAAAGGTTTTTGACAAGTTCAAGGAGTTGACTACTATGAGACCTTCTCACTCGTAGTGATGCTTAAGTCTGTCCGAATCATGTTAGCAATTGCCGCATTTTATGATTATGAAATTTGGCAAGTGGATGTCAAAACTGCATTCCTTAATGGATATCTTAAAGAAGAGTTGTATATGATGCAACCAGAAGGTTTTGTTGATCCTAAAGGTGCTAACAAAGTGTGCAAGCTCCAAATGATCCATTTATGGACTGGTGCAAGCCTCTCGGAGTTGGAATATACGCTTTGATAGTGTGATCAAAGCATATGGTTTTATACAGTCTTTTGGAGAAGCCTGTATTTACAAGAAAGTGAGTGGGAGCTCTGTAGCATTTCTAATATTATATGTGGATGACATTTGTTGATTGGAAATAATACAAAATTTCTGGATAGCATAAAAGGATACTTGAATAACAATTTTTCAATGAAAGACCTCGGTGAAGCTGCTTATATATTGGGCATCAAGATCTATAGAGATAGATCAAGACGCTTAATTGGACTTTATAAAGCACATACCTTGATAAATTTTGAAGAAGTTCAAAATGGACCAGTCAAAGAAAGGGGTCTTGCCTGTGTTACAAGGTGTGAAGTTGAGTCAGACTCAATGCCCGACCACTGCAGAAGATAGAGAGAAAATGAAAGACGTTCCATATGCCTCACCCATAGGTTCTATCATGTATGCAATGCTGTGTACTGCACCTGATGTGTGCCTTGCTATAAGTTTAGCATGGAGGTACCAAAGTAATCCAGAGTGGATCACCGGACAGCGGTCAAGAACATCCTGAAATACCTGAAAAGGACTAAGGATATGTTTCTCATTTATGGAGGTGACAAAGAGCTCGTCGTAAATGGTTACGTCGATGCAAGCTTTGACACTGATCCGGATGACTCTAAGTCACAAATCGGATACGTATTTATATTGAATGGCGGAGCTGTCAGTTGGTGTGGTTCCAAACAGAGCGTCATGGCGGGATTTACGTGTGAAGCGGAGTACATAGCTGCTTCGGAAGCAGCAAATGAAGGAGTCTGGATGAAGGAGTTCATATCTGATCTAGTTGTAAAACCTAGTGCATCGGGTCCAATGAAAATATTTTGTGACAATACTGGAGCAATTACCTTGGCGAAGGAATCCAGATTTCACAAGAGAATCAAACACATCAAGAGAAGCTTCAATTCCATCCGCGATCAAATCAAGGAGGGAAACATAGAGATTTGCAAAATACATACGGATCTAAATGTTGCAAACCATTGACTAAGCCTCTCTCACAAGCAAAACAAGATCAGCACCAAGACTCCATGGGTGTTAGAATCATTACTATGTAATCTAGATTATTGACTCTAGTGCAAGTGGGAGACTGAAGGAAATATGCCCTAGAGGCAATAATAAAGTTGTTATTTATATTTCCTTATATCATGAATAAATGTTTATTATTCATGCTAGAATTGTATTAACCGGAAACTTGGTACATGTGTGAATACATAGACAAACATAGTGTCCCTAGTGTGCCTCTACTTGACTAGCTCGTTAATCAAAGACGGTGAAGTTTCCTAGCCATGGACATGTGTTGTCATTTGATGAATGGGGTCACATCATTAGGGAATGATGTGATGGACAAGACCCATTCGTTAGATTAGAATTATGATCGTTTAGTTGTATTGCTATTGCTTTCTTCATGACTTACACATATTCCTCTGACTATGAGATTATGCAACTCCCGAATACCGGAGGAACACTTTGTGTGCTATCAAATGTCACAACGTAACTGGGTGATTATAAAGATGCTCTACAAGTGTCTCCGATGGTGTTTGTTGAGTTGGCATAGATCAAGATTAGGATTTGTCAGTCTGTGTATCAGAGAGGTATCTCTGGCCCTCTCGGCAATGCACATCACTATAAGCCTTGCAAGCAATGTAACTAATGAGTTAATTATGGGATGATGCATTACGAAACAAGTAAAGAGACTTGTCGGTAACGAGATTGAACTAGGTATGATGATACCGGCGATCAAATCTCGGGCAAGTAACATACCGATGACAAAGGGAATGACGTATGTTGTTATGCATTTGACCGATAAAGATCTTCGTAGACTATGTAGGAGCCAATATGGGCATCCAGGTTCTGCTATTGGTTATTGACTGGAGATGTGTCTCGGTCATGTCTACATAGTTCTCGAACCCATAGGGTCCGCACGCTTAACGTTCGATGACGATTTGTATTATGAATTATGTGATTTGATGACCGAAGTTTGTTCGGAGTCCCGGGTGAGATCACGGACATGACGAGGAGTCTCGAAATGGTCGAGAGGTAAAGATTGATTTATTGGACGAAGGTATTCGGACACTGGAAAGGTTTCATAACGTTTTGGATATTTATCGGGGAACCGAGGGGTCACCGGGACCCCCCCCCCCCCCCGGGGAAGTTATGGGCCTTGATGGGCCGCGGTCTCCATGGTCTTCTTCTATGACCTATCCATCGGTTCCTCCTACCACTAGTACAGAGAGGTGCTATACAAACGATTTTTAACCCCTTTCCACGACGGCATTTGGAACCGTCGCCTAGTGAGTGACGACGATAGGGGGGTCCTTCCCACACGACCTAGAAACCGTCGGGGATAGGGACCCTACAGTACTCCTACTCGTCTGTGCTCGCATTGCCATCACAGTCGATATTCTGTGGTGCTATGTGTCGTGGAATTGTCACGTTAGATGTCCTAGTGTGAGGACTTAGTCGTGAGGCCAATGCATTTATGCGGTAGCTTGAAGGGGTTGATCGGAATAGAGAGATGCGAGGCGGATCAACACACAAGACAAGGATTTAGACAGCTTCGGGCCCCGGGAAACATCATCCGGTAATAGCCCTACATGTTGTTTGTGGCTAGGTCTCATTATGCTCATGAGGGAGTCGCCGTAAACCGGCTCTCCTAGTTATGTCTAGACCTAGAGATTATTGCTTGTTCCCCTCTTTGGGGAGCCCTGCCCCTCCTTATATAAGTTGAAGGGGCGGCTTACATGTAGAGTCCTAGTAGGATTAGAACTAACTTATTCTCTATTACAAGTCGGATACAAGTACGAGTCTTGCTTCCTCGTAAAGGAAATATTCCTCATGCCTTCCGTCTTAGGCCGGCCACAATAACATGAGTCGGCCTACTGGGTCTTGAGCCCTTGTCATCCGTCTGACCCGCCATCGGTGCCATCATTAAGTCACTAGGCTCGTGAGTTGTCACACCAGTGAACCGCCAGACCCGTGAGTCGCCAATCCTCCGGCGGGTTACGATGAAGCGCCAAGTCCGGTCGGGTCATACCACAGGGTATATCCCCGACATTAGCCCCCAGTTTAATTTGGATTTATCCATGTTAAACTGATTCTGCAAAATAAACACAAGAACAAATTTGACAGGTTGTGCTCCGGGTTAAATATTCTTGTAAGCCGGTACCTAATCATTCTTAAGTCCTTGACATTTTCTCCTGGAAAATCCGGGTCAATAAGCCAGCTTCATAATCTATTTGCTGACATTGGCTCTTGTAAAGAAATATTATAAGAAATAATTCATTTGAGTCGGCCTTCAATGCTCTGATTTGACAAAAAATATTGGTCTTGAAATATTCAACTGATATTTAGCCGGCTTAAAGATGTAGATCTTGCCAATTTATGATTGCCAAAATTGTCGGGTTATAAACAAATGATGCCAGGTCATGTAATTGTTGCTGATGCCGGGTTAATCTTATGATGACGCCAGGTCATAAACTTTC
>CM038674.1:416466630-416531441 GCA_021605145.1 Aegilops bicornis
AGAAATTGCCCATACCGACAGCAGCTCCCGCTTTAGAAAAAACCCTATCTCATCAGGCAGGTATACCTGACCCTTTTTTAGCTAGTTTCGGGAAAGCGGTAAGTTAAGTAAGTCAAGCCCTTCTAAGTGAAGCATATTTCTTCGATAATAATATAATACCTGATTTCCTCAAAACTGAGAATTTGAAGTTATTCCTCCCTTATATGCATATCACATGTAGCCCCCAAGTGCCTGGTTGTCATGCTTGCAGCAACCTGGGACTTGTAATTGCCTTATGCTCATAAAAATTTCAACCAGTGTAGCCCCCAAGGGCCGGGTTATTATGCAATAATGAGCAGTGACTTTGTAAATATGATCATGTAAACTTGAGCAGCAACGTGTAGCCCCCAAGGGCCGGCTCATTACGATGTGATGAGTCGGGTCTTCAATAAGGCTAGTAAAAATGACTTTGCATTAGCCCCCAAGTGTCATGGTGCATGCTTGCAGCGACATGAGACTTTCATATTTGATGTAATCTCAATTTGAATAATGTAGCCCCCAAGTGCCGGGTCGTAAGCCTGCAGCGACTCGGGACTATTCCTTCCATTGTAGAATAAATCATATCCATTGATAAGATAATAGCCATTGCGCTAAAGCAACTTTGAAAAACCTCAATGATAATACTGGTTATTGATAACCATAAATAAAATCCAGCCATGTTGGCAATTCAAGATTTGAATAATATAATCCGGTATGAAAACCTCAATCATTCAATATCATCATGACATTCCAGCCAAGTTTGGCTATGAAAGATGTGAATACATTATCGGTTGACAAGTAAATCCGGAGTTTAAATACTCGGCAGCTCTTGGCCGATGGCGACTTTATGCACATTCATGGTAAGCCGGAATTTTAATAACCCGACGGCTTATAGCCTTTGAGAAAATCTAGAGTGGATACCCCTTTTGAAACATCAATTATGATGATGAGCTTGAACTTAATATAAGTCATAGTTCTGCAAATCCTGCACAGAGTTTAAACAACATATGCCCTGGCGACTGTGCAGTAAGGGTGATAACCCAATCTTTAGAAGCCAAAACTTCCAAATGTTTATGAATGTCATATACTGGTGACTTATCGTCCAAAGTCAAGCCGGGTTAAATAGAAACCACTCATATATGCTTCAGATATGATAAAAAATGTCTCAAGACAAACCCAAAAGACTTCTAAAAAAACTTAAGTCAAACAAAGAGAAAAATTTGAGGCTTCTGATTCGAATACGATCAGTAAACCGGACTAAAGGGGTTAAGCTAGGATTCGAATACGATCATGTAGCCCCCAGTGGATTTGGCGTTGCGCCGATCAAGAGGGTACCGATAGCTATGTTCTCTTTGGTTTGAGTACGACCTATGTTTGAACAGGAAGCCCCCAAATGACCTTGAGAGTTTTTTAACGACTCTGATTCGAATACGATCAAATTCGGACCCAAAAGGGTTAAGCTATCATTCGAATACGATCAAAAAGCCCCCTAAGTGGGTTTGGCATTGCGCCGATCAAGAGGGTACCTACAGCTATGTTCTCTTTGGTTTGAATACGACCTATGTTTGAACAGGAAGCCCCCAAATGACCTTGTGAACTGTGCTCAAGGGGCACCTATGTTTGAACTATGCTTTTGCAACAGACTCTCTTTGGTCCCTTTAACCTGGGTAGTAAGCCCCCAAGTTTATTGTAAGCATGGCATATAAGCCGGATCAAAAGGGAAATTCACAGCTATGCTCAATGAGCAGGAAGCCACCAAGTGATCAATAATATGATAAGCCAATAAGGCAGGATAACCCATGTTTGAACCGCGCATTATGGCAGCAAATTCTCTTTGGCAACCTTTAATTTTTCTGAAAACTCGAACTTTGCGAGAGATGATTCTTTGAACCGGATCTTTAACCCGGACATTTAAGAGCTTCAGAGCTTTATGGGAGACAGATTTTCCCTTGATCCGGATCTTGAAACGGATATTTTGAGAGCTTCAGTGAGACTAATTTCCCTTGAACCGGAATTTAAACCGGATGTTGAGATCTTCAAAACTTTATGGGAGAGAGATGTCTCTTGAACCGGATTTTGAACCGGAATCCTTTCTGATGACCCGGAACTTCTTCACTGAGCCGGAATTTTTTAATTGTCATATACTTTTTAAACCGGAAATTTTTTGACGACATTTAAATTTTCATCAATATAGCAGTAGCCTCCGGGACCGGGTTATCTTTCCCTTGACCATCCTGGAGTTTCTGAACTTGCTGAGATTGTTAAGACTTTGTTGAGTCATATTATTGTAGCCCCCGAGTCTTAAGACGACCCGGAGAGTTTTCTTGAGATTCTCCGTATTTGACCATAGCAGAAGGTGTATATCATTGGCGTTGATAGCGCGATGTGAATCCACAGAATGTTGAGGTGACTGCGGCAGGTTATCAATGAACCCGTATGAGCCGTGTCAGCAACTCGGCCAATGGTTCCTTCCAACTGGCTGTTTGAAATTAACCAAACTATAGTGGCGGCGACTTGTACGCACACCCATTGAGCCATCCAGCGCAGACGGCGGCTGATAATATATGATAATTTGCCTCCAATTTGTTGAAAGAAAACCGGCTACCCAAGCAGTGACTTGCTCATACTTAATAAACCATTCATGCAGACAGGTGCAGCCTTGGTGTGTCGATGTAGACCAGGCCGCAATAGTCGGATGGTAAAGACGTCCACAGTATTAGAGGTGGCTCAGATAGATGAACCGGCCGCGGTGTTGTAAGCCGGTGCGGACGGGAGAGCCGGCCGCGACATTGTAAGCCCGACTCTTGCAGTAAACAATTGTCCCGCATAAACAATATTGCAGACCAAGGCAAAAGATAAATTGTTCTTTGACAAAAATAATATGTGCTAATAAAACAAACTTAGATGGGTATCACCTGATATGTTAGGCCGAAAATAATCCGCCATGGAGTTGATGATATCTATGGTGAAACTGAAATCACTCACGGGCGAGTCGGCCGCGGGATCAGACAAATAAGTCGGTCGCGGCGTTGTAAGCCAGTGCGGGTGGGCGAGTCGATCACAGGCGTTGTAAGCCGGCATCGACGAGAGAATCGGCCGCGGATGCGGACGGATGTAAACCGGACAGCTGGGGGCGGCGACTTGCACGCGTATCCGTCAAGCAACATGACACGGACGAACGCCAGTGCAGAGTTATACTGGTGCGCACTCCATATCCGTTGTCCAACACCTTTGTCCTGAATGACTATCCTGCGTAAAAATATTACGGGACAAATAATAGTTCTCACAAATTAATAGGTGTTGTTAAAATAGACTGGACGAATATCACTTGATGTTTGAACGAGAGATGATCTCGTCATGTCTCCATAAACAGTGAGCCATTGTCCTGTTTTTGTTGGACAAAAGATGACTGTGCGATATACACAACCACATATAGTTGAATCGCGAAACGGACGCCCTCTTGGCGACTCAAAACGAAGGCCAGGCCAGCGAAGGACTCTGACGACTTGATGATTCAGAGCAAGGCCGAGGCAACTCGGATGTGAGGCCGGGGCGGCGATGGTGAAAGCCGGCGCGGCTCGGAACACCCATAGCAGAGGAGGAGCAGCGGCAGAATCGCGCATGGTCGGCTTAGAGGCATCGGATGGCCTTGACGGCCGGGCGGCTCGCAGCGGCAGATGCATCTGCGGTCGGCTTGACGCACGCGCGGCAACAGGCTGCAGTAGTGGAGGCGGCAACCCAGCAGAGGAGTAGTGGCCGACGTGCGGCCATGAAGGCAAGGTGATGGCAGTTTTAGCAGGTCATGGAGACGGCGCTCGAAGGGGCAAAGGCAGTGGAGCAATCGGAAGCTCTCTGTTGACGCTCGAAAATGGCATGATCACAAAGAGTGACTTGAGGCTGTAGCAAGATGAGTTTAAATTCATGATGTCATGTCACCATTGGATGGCTCTCTTCAAGCCGATAGAAATAAATATAGAGATGGTCCAAAACGGAGCTCGGATGCAAAAGTTATGACAATCTTAGAGATGCTCGTATTGACACCAGATTAGAAAATGGCATGAAACCTAATCAAAATGGCCTCTGATGGAAAAAGTTACAACTGTAAAGTTCTTCATCTTGTCGAAACGGACGATTTTGATATAAAAATCGTCCCCATCCAAGTTCGTATGCAAAAGTTATATGCAAAACTGTGCGCTGCAGCAATGTTTGGCCGGATCATCCAGGCCGGGGTTGGAGCATCAAGACACCAGAAGGTTGGCGCTGAAGCCGGATGATCTGGGTCCAGTCCCCGATGAATCAACGCCGATAACATAATCAAGCCCAATTTTGAGGAGTTGCCGGAGGAACATCGCCAAGCTTATGAGGAGTACAAGAAGGCGCGTGAAGAGAAGGAGATGCAGGAGTTCCTTGCTAAGTTCAAGAAGGATCGCCAAGGCAATATCACTCCGGTTGGAGAAATCAAGTTCCCTCCTCTTCATGATGAACAGGTTAAACCCTCTGTAAGTAATACCTTTTCTCCCGAGGTATGGGCTGGAATTGATAGTCGCATTACTGATAGCAATAATCTATTACACCAAATTTTCTTGGAAAATAGTAATGCTAAAAATAGTATGCCTCAATCATCTAGTGGTAATGTTGGTGTGCCTGTTACTGCAGAAATCCCTAGTCCAACTTTGCCTATTTCATCGGTGCCTCCCGTGCCGATGAATTTTTATCCTAACCCCACAAATCAAATTGTTGTTGCACCCATTAATCCTATCATGAGTATGCCAAGTTCGGTGGTGACGCCGAACCAAACCCTACCTACAAGAGCAAACACTGTTAGATCACTGCCGAATTACAATTCGGCATACATGCCACAAATCACACCTGCAACTACTAACCCTACTCCTCCTATGCTACTACCAAAAGCTTCATCGTCCACCGTGGATGATGGTCTAGCTAATCTTAGAGGGGAGATGGCTAAGATGCTCCAAGAGAATTTTTGAGTTGAGTTACCAAGGAACCATATTTACCAAAAGCCATATCCAGAATACTTTGATGCAATTCAATGCCCTCCACGATATAAAATTCCAGATTTTGTTAAGTTTAATGGAGAGGGCACAAAAACCACCTGGGAGCATGTTAGTCAGTACTTGGCACAATTAGGTGAGGCAAGTTCACGAGATGAGTGGAGAATACGTTATTTTCCTTTATCTTTAACCGGTACTACTTTCTCATGGTTTTCTGCGTTACCACCCGGTTCTATTACTACATGGTTTCACTTGGAACAAAAGTTTCATGATTATTTTTATAGTGGTGATAATGAGCTTAAGTTGTCACATCTTACATCAGTTAGGCAAAAGCATGACGAATCGGTCTCCGATTACATCAAGAGATTTAGAGATACAAAAAACCGGTGCTATAGTTTGGTGATAACTGAGAGAGATTTAGCTGATCTTGTGCTTAATGGTTTGAGAACTCACATTAGAGAAAGGCTAGAAGGACATGAGTTTTTAAATATCAACTAAGTCTTGCAAAGGGCTTTGGCTCAAGAAAGCCGAAGCAAAGATCTTAAAGAGGTGCATAGATATAAAACTGATCGTCCTAATATAAATATGGTTGAGAATGATAGTGACCACTCGGACGATGAGGGTGATATATATGCTGCTGAATTTGTTTGGCCATCTAATGCCAAACCATTTACTTGCAATGATTTAAAGCCGATTCATAAGAATCGTGATGAAGAGATGAAATTTACTTTCAACATTGCTAAGTGTGATAGAATATTTGATGCTTTATTGCAAGCAAAGATTATTAGAATATCTCATACTTTACCGCCGTTTGAAGAGCTAAAACGGCGTGCTTATTGCAAGTATCAGAATTCTTTTTCTCATGCTACTAATGATTGTAATGTTTTTCGACGACAGATACAATTGGCCATTAATGACGGACGATTGAATTTTTTTGAGATGCAAGTTGATAAGCAGCCTTTCCCAATGAACACCATGGATTTGGAGGGGAAGAAGATGTTAATTCGGCCCAGCATAGCCGAATCAGCTAATAAGAATAATATTGTCATTGGTGAGCCCAGGAAAAATAAGGAGAGCGACAAGGTCTTGGGGAGACAAGTTGTGCTTGATAAGCAACCCGATGGCAAGGAGATAATCAAGATCACCATCAAGAATCCTACACTCGGGGGGCAACCACAAGTGCAAGAGAACACTCATGTCAAATTTGTTAAGCCCAAGAGTCCAGAGGTTGGCAAGTGGAAGACAAATGAAGCTAAAGTACAGTGCAAGAAAATCAAGCCAACTTTTGATATGTTGTTGTCCAAGTATGCCAATCAAGCGGCCGGTTCTAGCTCTAACCGGTCATCAAATTTGAAGCGCTCAAGGTCACCTCCTCGGGAAGAATTTCAGCATCATGCAAGGCCATATGGGTCATGGGCACCGGGACCATGGATGGCGCCACCCCCCTATGCACCATACTACATAGGTGGTTTCAATGGAGGATGGGGGCAGCCCCCAATGGCCCCTTATGCTTTTCATCCGGGTTGGGCAGAACCAAGGAGGCCCGTTCATGAGAGGCTTTCTTATCCCACACAAGGCTGTTTGAACAATGGTGTCAATCGGCCAATGCAAGATAATCAAAAAAGGGTCAGCAGGCAAGTATGGCGTGCCAAATCACCAAGTGCTGAAATTTCAGAGCCTGGCAAGCAAAAGGAGAAGAGTACTAGTGGTGAAACTATTATGATAGGCACTAAAGAATTAATAATCAAAGAGCCGATTATTGTTGATAATCCGGCTGATTCTAATAAAAGATGTGGCTGCTGTCCTGCAGGGTCCCATGGCTAATGATCATGAAGCTAGCACAAGCAAGGCCAAGTCGAGGGATCCAAAATATACTCAGCCTAAGTGGTGTCCTTCCGGTCTGACCAAGGAGCAAAAAAGGAGATTGCAGCGCATGAGGAGTCATGAGATGGAGGAACAAGAAGCAGAAAAGCTAAGGGATAAATTATTCAATGAAAGCCGTCCCATGGGACCCCCAAAACAAGTTTGGAGGCCAAAGCAAAAGGAAAACATGGCAGCTTCTGCGTTGATCATAGCAACACCTACACCACCAACGGAGGACGATGCGGCTACTATTACATCGTCCACTTTGCCTACTACTTCCTCTTCACTTGGAGATATTTCGGAGTCAGTGGACATGCTTGAGGAAGAAGATGAAATGCTTGATTACGAGTCTACACCGGTTCATGAAGGTATGGATATTAATATGGTGTATTACTTACCCGCTGAATTTCGTGCTATAGATGAAGAAGGGGAAGTAGCTGATTTTGGTCCTAAAAATGCTATATTCGAGGAGCGAAAAGAACCGGTGACGCACTTGAAGCGATTGTTCCTTAAAGGTCATATTAATGGATCATCGGTTGCTAGAATGCTTGTCGATAGTGGTGCTGTGGTGAATCTTATGCCATATTCGGTCTTCAAAAGATTGGGGCTGCCTGATGAAGAGTTAATAAAAACCAACATGGTGCTTAATGGATTTGAAGGCAAAGAGAAAACTGAAGCCAAAGGTGTAATGTATGTGGAGCTTACGGTGGGAAGCAAAACTTTGGCTACCGCGTTCTTTGTCGCCGAGGTGCAAGGTAACTACAATGTGATATTAGGCCGCGATTGGGTTCATGGAAACCAATGTGTGCCATCTACTATGCACCAGTTTTTAATTCAATGGGTTGATGATGAAGTAGAAGTCATTCATGCGGATAATTCGGCTTGTGTTGCTTTGGCTGATGCATCGGTGGATTGGCAACATCCCAATGCTACTTGCTTGACGGGGCGCGACTTATCAGAATTTGATTTTCTTAGCGCCACAAAAAGTGGTTTCATGCCCGTTTTCTTTAAAGCCGGTTGGCGATAATCGGCTCCAAGGTATGATGTATTTAAATGGATCCTAACTCAGAGTGGTTACGAAAGCGTCTTGTAGAATATCGGTCCAATGAGAACGATTTGTATGAGTCCATAGAAGAGTTAGATGATATGGATAAATTAGGACAAGGTTTTACATCGGCCGATCCATTAGAAGATATATATATATATATATATATATATATATATATATATATATATATATATATATATATATATATATATATATATATATATATAGGAGATGGTTCAATTCCTAGGCCGACATTTGTAAACGAAAATTTAAGAGCCGATCATAAGGCTAAGTTGATCGAGCTATTGAAAGAATATGTTTGTTGCTTTGCATGGGAATATCATGAGATGCCAGGTTTAAGCCGTGAGCTAGTGGAGCATCGGTTACCTATAAAGGCCGATTTTAGACCATACAAGCAATCGACCAGAAAGTTTAATCCAAAAATATATGACCGGATCAAGGAAGAGATCGGTAGTTTGCTTAAAGCTAACTTTATTAGACCTTGCAGGTATGCCGAGTGGATTTCTAACATTGTGCCAGTAGAGAAGAAAGGCTCTAGCAAGTTAAGGGTGTGCATTGATTTCAGAGATTTGAATAGAGCTACACCTAAAGATGAGTATCCCATGCCAATAGCCGATATGCTTATTAATGATGCTTCTGGACATAAGATCATTAGCTTTCTTGATGGTAATGCGGGGTATAATCAGATTTTTATGGCCGAAGAGGACATGTCCAAAACGTCTTTTCGATGCCCCGGTTTCCTTGGTTTATTTGAGTGGACGGTGATGACCTTTGGGTTAGAGAATGCTGGCACCACGTATCAAAGGGCTATGAATTTAATTTTCCATGATTTACTTGGTGTTATACTTGAGGTCTATATTGATGATATTGTTGTCAAATCGGATGCTTTTGAATCTCACTTAGCCGATTTGCGTTTGGCTTTTGAAAGAATGAAGAAATATGGGCTGAAAATGAATCCTTTGAAGTGTGCCTTTGGTGTATCAATTTGGGAAGTTTCTGGGTTTCATTATTCATGAAGATGGCGTGAAAATTGGTCCCAAAAAGATAGAAGCTATACAGAAAGTAGAGGCTCTAACATGTAAGAGAGATATGCAAAAATTCCTTGGCAAGGTCAATTATTTGAGGAGGTTCATAGCCAATCTATCAGGAAAGGTTGATGCATTTACTCCTATCCTTCGGTTAAAGAATGATGTTGATTTTACTTGGGGGGCAAAACAGCAAGAGGCATTTGATATGATTAAGAAATATTTGTGTACTCCTCCAGTTATGAAAGCGCCCGAGCACGAGGAGCCATTTAGACTTTACATTGCAGCGGAGGAAGGTGTTATTGGTGCTGTTTTGACTCAAGAGACCGAAGGAAAGGAGCATGCTATTACTTATTTGAGCTGACGCTTATTGGACGCCGAGACAAGGTATACATTTATTGAGAAATTATGCTTATGCTTATATTATGCTTGCACAAAATTGAGACATTATCTAGTGCCTAGTACTTGCATTATAGCTTGTCAAACCGATGTCATCAAATACATGTTTCATAGGCCAATTCTTAGTGGTAGAATTGGCAAGTGGGCTTATGCTTTAATTGAGTATGATTTGGCTTATGAATCTCTGAAATCCATGAAAGGCCAAATTGTTGCTAATTTTATTGTTGATCATCGGATTGATGTCAAGCGTGATATTGTTATAAACCTTGTCTCATTAGTACCATGGAGATTATATTTTGATGGTTCAGTTTGTAGCAATGGCCAAGGTGTTGGTATTGTTTATATATCTCTTCATGGTGCTGTTTTTGAAGCCGCATGCCGCTTAGAATACTTTTGAAATAATCAAGCCGGATATGAAGCATTGTTATTCGGCTTAGAGATGTTGCTTGCCATATGTGCTACACATATTGAGGCTTTTGGTGATTCGTTATTAGTAGTGCAACAAATATCCAAAGTTTTTCAATGTTTTGACGAATCACTTAACGTTTATCTTGATAAATGTCTAGATATAATTTCTAATTTGGATTATTTTAGCATTGCTCATATATCTAGACATGACAATTGGAGAGTAAATGAGTTGGCACAACAAGCATCCGGCTATCATGTTGATCGTGGCATGTTTCATATTTCTCAAAGGCCGATGTCTAGTCTTGCCAACATAGGGGAGGCCGAACCGGAGCCCACCGTTTTGGACACTAATGAAATATTTAATGCAGGAGAAAATCAAGACTGGAGGAAGCCCATTATTGATTATTTGGGTGATCCTAGTAAAAGGGTGGACAGGACTGTTCGGCGTATGGCTTTGAAATACACGATGAGAGACGATGATCTCTATCGCCGGACGGTTGATGATGTTCTTTTAAAGTGCTTGGATGAGGACCAAGCGAGAGTTGCTATGGGAGAGGTCCTTGAAGGTATTTGTGGCACTCATCAGTCGGCTCCCAAGATGAAATGGTTATTGCGACAAGCTGGGTTTTATTGGCCGACGATGATTAATGATTGCTTCAGGTATTATAAAGGATGTGAAGCTTGTCAAAAGTTTGGTGATATTCAGTTGGCTCCTGCTGCTATGTTACATCCTATTATCAAGACATGGCCTTTTAGAGGTTGGGGATTAGACTTTATTGGAGAGATTCATCCTTCTTCTTCAAAGGGGCATCGGTTCATGTTGGTGGCAACTGATTACTTGACTAAATGGTATGAAGCAATACCACTCAAGAATATGACGCATACGGAGGTAATTCAATTCATAACTAAGCACATTATTCATAGATTTAGCATTCCTCAAATGTTAACTACGGACCAAGGTTCATCTTTTATGTCACATCAAGTTAGAGAATTTGCCGAATCATATAAGATAAAGTTGCTCAATTCCTCTCCGTATTATGCCCAAGCCAATGGACAAGCTGAGTCTAGCAATAAAATTTTAATCAAGCTCATCAAGAAGAAGATCGAGGATAATCCAAGGAGATGGCATGAGCTATTGTCCGAAGCTTTGTGGGTACACAGAATCTCAAGGGATGGTGCTACAAAGGTATCTCCATATGAGCTCGTATATGGTCAAGAGGCCGTTTTACCAGTGGAAGTGAATTTGAATGCTTTGAGAATAGCCAAACAAAATGATTTATCGGCGGTGGATTTTATAACTGAATGATGGACAATATTGATGAAGTCACCGATAACCGTTTGGCTGCTTTGAAGGCCATAGAGAGAGATAAGTTGAGAGTGGAAAGAGCTTACATAAGAAGGTCGAGTTGAAGAATTTTCAAGTTGGTGATCTCGTGTGGAAGGTGATTCTACCAATTGGTTCAAAAGATAGAAAATTCAGGAAGTGGTCTCCAAGTTGGAAAGGTCCTTTTAAGATTACAAGAATAGTTCCCGGAAACACATATTTGGTAGAATCCGTACAAGGAACATTGTTACCTCGAGCCCTCAATGGCAAATATTTAAAGAAGTACCACCCAAGTGTGTGGCAAGAAGCTTAGACAGCCAACGGCCGATATATAGCTATCGCCCTAAGCAAAGACATGGCCAATATATAACTATCGCCCTAAGAAAAGACATGGCCGATATATAACTATCGCCCTGAGCACATATAAATGGCCGATGGAGTGTTGACATCGTCCATAGAACAAACCATGGATAAATTATTTTTCGGCATCCAAGTTTTACCGAAAAACAGGGGGGCATGTGTTGACGCTCGAAAATGGCATGATCGCAAAGAGTGACTTGAGGCTGTAGCAGGATGAGTTCAAATTCATGATGTCATGTCACCATTGGATGGCTCTCTTCAAGCCGATCGAAATAAATATAGAGATGGTCCAAAACGGAGCTCGGATGCAAAAGTTATGACAATCTTAGAGATGCTCGTATTGACACCAGATTAGAAAATGGAATGAAACCTAATCAAGATGGCCTCTGATGGAAAAAGTTACAACTGCAAAGTTCTTCGTCTCGTTGAAGCGGACGATTTTGATATAAAAATCGTCCCCATCCAAGTTTGTATTCAAAAGTTACAGGCAAAACCGTGCGCTGAAGCAATGTTTGGCCGGATCATCCGGGCCGGGGTCCGGATCATCCGGGTAATTGGAGAATCAAGACACCAGAAGGTTGGCGCTGAAGCCGGATGATCTGGGTTCAGTCCCGGATGATCCGGATGGAGGCCGGACAGTCCGGGTAGAAGTCCGGACGTCCGGACAGTTTTTTCTGCTGCAGATGTTAGAAAACAGCCATAAAGTCCCTCGAGATGACCTCAGATTGAAAAGTGTTCAACATAAAAGTTGTGCGTCTCATCGAAACGAATGATTTTCATGTAAAACTCGTCTTAATCCAAGTTCGTATGAAAAAATTACAGCCCGATTAGTGGACTGCTGTCAGAAATCTGGGTTTGACCGTATCATCCGGGCCTAGAGCCGGACATCCGGGCCGGAGGTCGTGAGAAGTCCGAATTTGGTTAGATTTTGATGATTTGGATGGCAAGGCAAGTCCTTTTCTTGTACGGGAAGTCCATCCGCCTCTTATATACATAAGAGGTGACGACCGATTGAACAACAACACACAATCGTAAACGTATCTACAACTTTTTCATCTACGTTTTGTCTCTCCCTTGTTCTTGCTCCCTCGTTCTTCGTCGTTCTTCGTGTTGGAGAGATGCGAATAACGAGGCTCTAGGGGCGGCTTGACCGACCTAGGGCAGTCCATAGCCGCCGCACTCCCCGACGGGGTCCCTCCCGGGAGTGTAGGGTTTCGGGTCCTCAAAAACTCTCGCCGGTCGACTTGCGAATCGCGCTTCCGGTTAGACTCCTTCGACGTGAGCTGCGGTGCATCACCCCCGGCGTCGAGGGTACACGTGACGTGTTCGTGTGCGAATAGCCCGATGCAGTTGAGGCGGGTAACAAAGGCGGCTGGCGGCGTGGGTCATGGCAGCGGCTTAGAGGCCGGGCGCTGGACGAGGACGGCGCATGCATCCGAGCTCAGTGCAGGCCGGGACCAGCGAGTTGGCCAGCCGGCATGGGAACCAGCCGCGGGGAGGAGATTGGCGCGGCAGGGCCACTCGGTGGGTCGACCCGAGGCGACCAGGTGAGCGAAGCGAGGCCGTAGCAGCACCAAAAATCCTTCTCTGAGTCGTCGTTGACTTGTCTTTTTTTTCACGTAACGAGGTACCTGGCTTTCCTTTTCCTGTACGTGTCCGAGCCCGTGTCAGACTAAACAGCATCCATATCTTCAATCTTTGAACAACTCCAAAGCCTTTCTTCTTCTATTTAATCCTGGTGAGGAGTAGTACTAGTCTCACGTGAGGAGGTGAAGATCCATTGACTTTGGTCCATGTGCCCACTACTAATACAAGTAGTATTTTGCTAATTTAATCCCGATGAGCAGTATAGCTCTAGTCCTTCACGTGTATAGGTAACACTCCGAACTTGATCTAGACATGGACAACAGATCAATCCAATCCTATCGGTCTCGGAGTAGTAACGTGTCAGACAAATCACCTCGTGTAGATCTCGTCTCGGACATGGCAGATTGAGACGATGTGATGGCGACGCCGCGACACACATAGATGGAACCCTAATCCCCTTCGAACTTCAATCTCATCCTCCCAATTTTCAAAATTAACTAGCAAAATTAGGAACCCGACCGGCGGCGAAATTTCTGAAAAGCTCGGCAACTGTTCCCTTCCGGGTTATCTTGCGTGATTGTTCTATGAATACTCTTCTTCCTCTGGAAAATAGCGAGCTTCTCGATCCCTGAAAGATCCCTCCAAGAACTCAACACCACCGTGCGCCAGCCCCACGGTGGGCGCCAACTGTCGTGGAATTGTCACATCAGATGTCCTAGTGTGAGGACTTAGTCGTGAGGCCAACGCATCTATGCGGTAGCTTGAAGGGGTTGGTCGGAATCGAGAGACGCGAGGCGGATCAACACACAAGACAAGGATTTAGACAGCTTCGGGCCCCGGGAAACATCATCCGGTAATAGCCCTACATGCTGTTTGTGGCTAGGTCTCATTATGCTCATGAGGGAGTCGCCGTAAACCGGCTCTCCTAGTTATGTCTAGCCCTAGAGATTATTGCTTGTTCCCCTCTTTGGGGAGCCCTGCCCGTCCTTATATAAGTTGAAGGGGCGGCTTACATGTAGAGTTCTAGTAGGATTAGAACTAACTTATTCTCTATTACAAGTCGGATACAAGTACGGGTCTTGCTTCCTCGTAAAGGAAATATTCCTCATGCCTTCCGTCTTAGGCCGGCCCACAATAACATGAGTCGGCCTACTGGGCCTTGAGCCCTTGTCATCCGTCTGACCCGCAATCGGGGCCATCGTTAAGTCACCAGGCTCATGAGTCGTCACACCAGTGAACCGCCAGACCCGTGAGTCGCCAATCCTCCGGCGGGTTACGATGAAGCGCCAAGTCCGGCCGGGTCATACCGTGGGGTATATCCCCGACACTATGTTTATGATGCGCGGCCCATCACAAACGGTTCCTTATTATAGAACGTGTATGATAAGCATACAATCATACACATTCGCTTTTCCCAAAACGTATGCGATAACTAATTAAGAAGATTAGCTAATCATCGTACGAGTGTCGGACAGGATTAGGAAACAGCGGACCGTCGTAACATCGTCGTACACGACAACTATCGCACACGCTATTCTATAGTGCAGCGTTTACGATGCATACTTCATCAGAAACAGTTCATGGTTGTGAATCGTGTACGACAAGACAACTAACACAAACGTTTAGTTTGCGCGCACCGTTTGTGATATTGTCTGACATCGCACACGCTTTGCAAATGGCAACTGGCATGCTTGCACACATTTCCTCTTTGTGAACCGTCTTGGATTATGGTGTATATCGCAAACGTTTGTGTTTTACCAACCGTGTGTGCCGTAACGACCTGGAGAGCGTAATTTCACCGTAATTTGCTGCCATTTCAAATTGTACCAGATTTGAATTTGAATTTGAATGTATGCTATAGCTTTATTCATATCCATCGGGTTCAAACAACCAATGCATTATTCGATTCATAGGTACATATGTTCAAGAATTACATAAGAACCAAATAAAGAATGATGAACCACAGTTGTATACTTGTACTATTAAAGACGGTAAAGAAAGAGGCGAAATACATTCTGGTTGCTGAACAAGGTGAAGCGGAATGCCCATATTGTGCCCTCCTCCATGCAGAAGGCACGCACGACTCTAGTCCAACCCCTTGTGATGGCTGACCGCCCATCCTTCACGATCTTCATGAAAACATCTAGATAATCATCGTATTCTGGTAGAAATACTTTAACCTTTGCATGCCTGTAACGCCCCGGATACAACTTTCCATAATTATAACTCCAACTCTTGCCTTTTCCGGAGATGTGATATGATATTTTCCTTCGTGGTTGGGTTTTTGTCTTTTGTTTCGCATTTTGTTCTTGGCGTGCATCTCATCTCATCGCATCATCCGCATTGCATCCGCATGTTTTCATAAAACTCGTAGTCGTTTATAGTTGCCGCTTCTCTCTTTGTCTCTGTTTATCTTTTGTCCAGCCCTCTTGTCTTCGTCGACCTCTCTCAAACCCCCTCGTGCGCGTCCAAAACCTTCCCCGAACCCGAACCGCACGGTCACGACCGATGGGTCCGGATCATCCCCAAACACCCCTCTAATATCCTCAATTCTTTGTTGGACTCCCCTAAGCCATTTATTCACTACCGCTCGATTTCTATCGAAGGATCCAGATTAGCCCCTAGCCAAACACCCACCTACTATAAATAGCAGTGCAATCATCAGACAAATCCCTAATTTATAGGGATCCTCTAGCCGCCGCCGCCCCGTATCATCACCCAGCTCGGGATCCCCATCCCACCAACCACCACAGCCCGAGCTCCACCTCGTTTTCCCTACCGGACCAATCCATCGATCGACCTCCCTCCATCGATCTCCGAGCGCCTCTGCAGCCTCCCGCGTCTGATCCAGGGAGAGCAGCACCCTCCCGTGCTCCTCCACGACGTGCTCCTTCCACTGAGCCCCGCTCCTCGTGCCCGAGGCCTCCAAGCCACTCCTCGCCGGCAACTAGCAGGACCGTCGCGTCCATCTCCTCTGATTCTTCCCGTGCTTCTTCTTTCCCCTGTCTCTCGCTCACATCTCTCTCTCTCCCGTGCACAGGAACGCCAGGACCGTCGCGCCGCCAGCCTGAGCTCTCGATCCCGAATGGATCGAAGCGCTACCTCCAGCCCGCAGCCGCGTGGAGCTCCTTTGCGCCCGAGCTGCACCAGGCCCCGAGCAACCTCTTTCCCCTAGCCGAGCTCCCTCCTCCATCGCCCGAACAACCAGCAGGTCGCCGCACTTCTCCTCCGTCCCTCCTCCCTCTGGTTCTCTCCCTCGTCTCTCATGCCTCTCCCTCTCTGTACCAGGAACAACCATGGCTGTCCGCAGCTCCCCCGCCCCCGTTTGCACCAGGCCAGCCGGGAGACGGACGGATCCGTCCTCCCGCGTCCATCCCCGCGTCCCGCTCGTCCCGGAGCTCCCCTGCTTCGCCAAGTCCGTGGCCGCCGCCTTGCCTTGTCGCCGGAGCCCTGCAGGTCGCGCGCCCGTTGCCCTCGCCTTCTCTCTTCTTCCCCTTTCCGTTCTGCTTCTCTGAATATCTCTCTCTCTCTCTGTCCTTGCCTCGAACACGAGCATCAGCCGACGCCACCAAACTCAGAGATGGGCTCCCGCCGGCCGGATCCGACGCCCTGGAGACCCGCGCCCCGCCGGACCTCCTTCCTCCGCCCTAAGTCCCTCGAACCGCCGTCCGGAGCCCACCTCCTTGCTGTCCCCGGCGTCGTCGCACACCTGCTTCCTCTGCTTCAAGGACGACCATGGCGTAAGTCCCGCCGATTCAGCCGCTCCGTTGAAGGCGCCTCTGCTTCCAGATCCCGGCCAGCAAGGCCTCCTCACCCAGCCCTTGCCTCGGCCGCCTCCACCGAACGGGCTGAAGCCCATGGGTGAGCAGCCCCTCGATTTCCCCCTCCTGTACACTATCCAGGCGGCCAGTTTCGCACATACATTTTTTCAGATCTGTGAATTTAGGATTTCCCAGGATTTACAGTTTTACAGAAAAGACCCTCAACATCATGCATTTAATAACTCACAAATGGTGCATCGGATTAAAATAATTTATATACGTAAATGCTGAGAATTTTGTCTAGTTTCATAATATCCCACTTTCATCTCTATTTAAAATGTTTAACTTGCTGTTTGTTTAAATTTGCTCAAATGCCATGCTAAAATGATTTATTTCATAACTAAATAACCGTAGCTCCATTTTAAATAAAATTTATATGTAAATGGGGTAGAAAAATGCATAGATTAACTTTCTGCACTTTATTTTGCTGTCTAATAACATTAAAAATTGTGTATAGGGCAGAACAGTAGCAAATTCGAAATATGCATATGAGGATTTTCCGGAATTGTTGTTTGTTGTTCCGGCCTCATTTAAATTTGCCTAAATAGTTAGTCTACTTATGCTTCACCTCTTGCCATGTTTAACAACATTCAATATTGTTGAGTACCTAAACGGGAGAGAACTAAATAAATGAATGCGGTGTTTCTTCAATATGCAACCCGTTGCATATTGTGCTCCACTTAACTTGTAGTATTGGTTGTTGCACTTTGCCATGCCATGCCTCATTAAAACGGACATGCATCATACTTGATTGTGCGTCATGCCATGTTTATGCTTGTGCATTTACCATGTTGTTTGTTTCTTTCCGGTGTTGCTTCTTAGTTCCGGTAATGTTGCGATTGTGAGGATTCGTTCGACTACTCCCGTTCGTGTTCTTCATGGACTCATTCTTCTTCCTAGCGGGATTTCAGGCAAGATGACCGTCACCTTGGATCTCATTACTATCATTGCTGTGCTAGTTGCTTCGTTCTATCGCTTTGTTGCGTTACCTACCACTTGCTTATCAAGCCTCCCAAATTGCCATGAACCTCTAACCTTTGTCATCCTTCCTAGCAAACCGTTGTTTGGCTATGTTACCGCTTTTGCTCAGCCCCTCTTATAGCGTTGCTAGTTGCAGGTGAAGATGAAGATTGCTCCATGTTGGATTATGTTTATGTTGGGATATCACAATATCTCCTATATTATTAATGCATCTATATACTTGGTAAAGGGTGGAAGGCTCGGCCTTATGCCTGGTGTTTTGTTCCACTCTTGCCGCCCTAGTTTCCGTCATATCGGTATTATGTTCCCGGATTTTGCGTCCCTAACGCGGTTGGGTGATTTGTGGGACCCCCTTGACAATTCTCTTTGAATAAGACTCCTCCAGCAAGGCCCAACCTTGGTTTTACATTTGCATCACCTAGCCTTTTTTTCCCTTGGGAGTCGCGCATCCCGAGGTTCATCTTATTTTACCCCCCCCGGGCGAGTGCTTGTCTAAGCATTGGTCAAAACTAGAGCACCGTGCGGGACCATCCCTTGGCAACTTGGGTTACGTCAGTACATGTACGCTTAGCTTATCCGGTGTGTCCTGAGAACGAGGTACGTGCGACTCCTATCGGGATTGTCGACACATCGGGCTTTCTTGCTGGTTTTGTTTTACCATTGTCGAAATGTCTTGTAAACCGGGATTCCGAGACTGATCGTGTCTTCCCGGGAGAAGGAATATCCTTCGTTGACCGTGAGAGCTTATAATGGGCTAAGTTGGGACACCCCTGCAGGGTATAAACTTTCGAGAGCCGTGCCCGCGGTTATGTGGCAGATAGGAATTTGTTAATATCCGGTTGTAGTAAACTTGAAGTAAACTCTTCTAAAATACACCAACCGTGTGCGTAACCGTGAGTGTCTCTTTTCGGGGCTGATCGAGAGGAGAACACGGTTTCTGGGTTATGTTTGACGTAAGTAGGAGTTCAGGATCACTTCTTGATCAGTACTAGTTGGCAACCGCTTGCTTTGATTCTCTCCTCGCTCTTATTTGCGTAAGTTAGCCACCATACATGCTTAGTCGCTGCTGCAACCTCACCACTTTACCCCCCTTCCTTTCCCAGTAAGCTTTGCTAGTCTTGATACCCATGGTAATGGGATTGCTGAGTCCTCGTGGCTCACAGATTTCTACACCAACAGTTGCAGGTACATGTTATGCGATGATCATGATGCGAGAGCGATGTTTACTTATGTTGGAGTTCTTCTTCTTCTTCGTCAATCTTGGGTTAGGTTCCTGGTCGGCACTGGGTTAAAGGTGGTGGATATTGTTTGAGTTTCTGTTTATGTTTCATCCGTAGTCGGATGTTGATCTCTTGTATGATGTTGATGTATTCTTGGGGCATTTGTGCCTTATGTATGTATCCCCACTATTACGTAATGTTGATGTAATGATATCCACCTTGCAAAAGCGTCTTCAAGATGCGCTTCTATCCTTGGTGGGACCTTCGAGTTCCTTTAGGATAGGGTCGCATCTTGGGCGTGACAATGCCCACCTATCATGTAGTTTGAGAGGTAATCTTGAGTAAACTGCTTTGGTAACCACTGCAAAGGAAAAAGATTCAGACATTGTCATCTAACACAACTCATTATGGGCAGTAAAAAGAAGGCTGCAGAGTTCTTACTTACCATCCTGCAGTTTGTTGTTGTCTTGGATAAAGTGTCAACAAATAGTTTAATTGCCATCTTTGGACCCATTTTACTAACAATCTTTATCAGCTTCCTCACTTGATGCTGGTTCATCAATATTTGAAGTCCCCATACGCAGAAAGGGTCGAAGCGCGGATCTTTACGAATGACATATGTACCTAAATGCACCAAGTTAATATTAGAAGCTAAACAGCAATTGCACAATGATGTAGTACAACACTCTTTTATAATATCTTATAACATCCAATATACTCACATATTAGATGAATTAACATCTTATATTATGGGCTGGAAGTAGTTTATTGCATTCTTACAAATTATTGGTTGATTAACTGCTGTTGTATCCATGGGTTACAGTAAGTTTGAGCTAGTTCGGGCTCAAATAGCCCTAAAGTATATCTAAACATGAGGGCTAGTTTGAGCTAGTTGCATCTATAACCCACCAAGAAAAACTATCCAACCCAAGAGGTGCTAATTGGAGCTAGTTCTCCTACTGCATTTGTTGTCAATCTAACCCTGCCATCCAAACAACTCTTTGGATGGAGCTAGTTCAGGGTTAGTCATGAGCTAGAAACTAACTCTAACCTCTAGCTAAGTTTAGTATCCAAACAGGGCTTTGTTGTTGTTGTTGTTGTTGCTGCTGCTCTTCTACGTATATCTAGACATCATCAGAACATTAATGTAACACTCTTCCTTGTTGCTATGTAGCCTAGGATTGCATATTTAGACATTAGAAATGCGATTATCGCGTTGCTATGTAGCCTTAGATATATTACATATGGCCCTAGTTAACCTAATGATAAATGGGTTGCAGATATATTCAGTTAAAAGTCCGATTCACCAATTAGTCCCTTATCATTCCCTAGCCTATATGGTACCAGCTACTGATATCCTGAACAGTGAGCATATATAAGCCATGGGATGAAACTAACCTCGATGGAAACCGGCAGTCGTTCCCAAAATTGTCCTGTGTAGGTACATCGAGAAGCATGTTAAGCACAACAGGCTAAACATCAACCAAAATTATCCATGGCAGACAAAATAATCTCCAAAAGGTAGCTTCAGTGTGCAGGTTTAAGCATGCTAGTAAAGCAAAACAAGTGGAAAGGTGTGTTAACTGCAACATGCCTAACATTTAACAACAACCAAACATAGTCATTCAAACTGGTATTGTGTCGGTCTAAGTACATTGGTTATTGTTAAATAAAAATGGAAAGGCGTGTTAACTACAAGATGCAGCAACCAAATGTAGTCTTTCATAGTGGTATCATTGAAACTGGTACTGATGAAATTGAACGACACATTTCATACTTGCACATATAGAACATCACGTTGTGAATAACTGGAATAAACAAGGCATGCTACGAAAAACCAAAGATAGCATTTGAAACTGGACATATGCTAAGTACAAACAACCGAACAATAAAAAAAACTTTAAAAGAGGCATGTGCTAGCTATAATAGGCTTAACAGCAAGCAAATATATGCATTCCTATCGGTATGTTTAAAACTGGATTGATGAAATTATTGGGAAATGTAGCATGCAATTTCAAAAATTTCCTACGATCACGCAAGATCAATCTAGGAGATGCATAGCAATGAGAGGGGGAGAGTGTGTCCATGTACCCTCGTAGACCGAAAGCGGAAGCGTTAGGTTAATGCGGTTGATGTAGTCGAACATATTCACGATCTAACCGATCTTAGTACCGAATGTACGGCACCTCCGAGTTCAGCACACGTTCAGCTCGATGACGTCCCTCGAACTCTTGATCTAGCAGAGGGTCGAGGGAGAGTTCCGTTAGCACAACGGCATTGTGATGGTGATGTTGATGTGAACCGCGCAATGCTTCGCCTAAGCACTACGACGCTATGACCGGAGGAGTAAACTATGGAGGGGGGCACCGCACACGGCTAAGAGAACAATTGATGTGCTATGGGGGTCCCCCCTATCCCCGTATATAAAGGAGGGGAGGAGGAGGAGGCCGGCTAGGAGGCGCGCGCCATGGGGGGAGTCCTACTAGGAGTAGGATTTGCCCCCCCCCTTTCCGTTTCTTCACAGGAGGGAAAAGGAAGGAGAGGGAGGGGGAGAGGAAAGGGGGGCCGCACCCCCTCCTCCTTATCCTATTCGGACTCCCTAGGAGGGGGGCGCGCCCCACCCCCCCCCCCCCCCCCCGTAGGCTTCCCCCTCTCTCCCTTAGGGCCCATGTAGGCCCAATACTTCCCCGGGGGGTTCCGGTAACCCCTCGGTACTCCGGTAAAATACCCGAACCACTCGAAACCATTTTGATGTCCGAATACTACCTTCCAATATATGAATCTTTACCTCTCGACCATTTCGAGACTCCTCATCATGTCCGTGATCTCATTTGGGACTCCGAACAAACTTCGGTCACGAAAACACATAACTCATAATACAAATCATCGTCGAACATTAAGCGTGCAGACCCTATGGGTTCGAGAACCATGTAGACATGACTGAGACACATCTCCGGTCAATAACCAATAGCGGAACCTGGATGCTCATATTGGTTCCTACATATTCTACGAAGATCTTTATCGGTCAAACCGCAATAACAACATACGTTATTCCCTTTGTCATCAGTATGTTACTTGCCCAAGATTCGATCGTCGGTATCATCATACCTAGTTCAATCTCGTTACCGACAAGTCTCTTTACTTGTTCCGTAATGCATCATCCCACAACTAACTGATTAGTCACATTGCTTGCAAGGCTTATAGTGATGTGTATTACCGAGAGGGCCCAGAGATACCTCTCCGATACACGGAGTGACAAATCCTAATCTCGATCTATGCCAACCCAACAAACACCTTTGGAGACACCTATAGAGCATCTTTATAATCACCCAGTTACGTTATGATGTTTGATAGCACACAAGGTGTTCCTCCGGTATTCGGGAGTTGCATAATCTCATAGTAAGAGGAATATGTAAAAGTCATGAAGAAAGCAATAACAATAAAACTTAACGATCGTTATGCTAAGCTAACGGATGGGTCTTGTCCATCACATCATTCTCTAATGATGTGACCCCGTTGATCAAATGACAACACATGTCTATGGTCAGGAATTTAACCATCTTTGATTAACGAGCTACTCAAGTAGAGGCATACTAGGGACACTCTGTTTGTCTATGTATTCACACATGTACTAAGTTTACGGTTAATACAATTTGAGCATGAATAATAAACATTTATCATGATATAAGGAAATATAAATAACAACTTTAATATTGCCTCTAGGACATATTTCCTTCAGAAATGTACTGGACAGTAAATAATTACACATATAGAGCATCATATTGTGAACAACTGAAATAAACAAGGCATACTGCAAACAACCAGACATAGCAATTAAAACTGGACATATCTCACTACACTACAAAAGGGACTCGACAAAACAAATAATGGGTTTCCCCCTGTGAAGAGGCACGGCAAAACAAATAATGGGTTTCCTCACTTGTCACAGATGGGCTCGTTCCCATGGGAAGAGCATGGACCCTGGATGCGCACCATGTTGTCGCAGATGGGCTCCCCCCCCTTGGAAGAGCATGGCTGTAGGGTGCCCTCCCTGATGTCACAGACGGGCGCTTTCCCCTTGGAAGAGCAGATGGGCTCTTTCCCCTTGGAAGAGCCGGAGAGGGTGCCCTCCTCGTGGTCGCGGTCGATGAGGTCTGACTTGGAGGCTGTGGATCACAAGCCAGCATCACAAAACGTGTCCTTCAGAAATGACAAAAGGGGCTCGATGGCGATGTAGGATGGCAAATTGTTGACAACGGGCCAGAGGAGATCAACGGCGGGGCCATGGATGAGATCGACGGTGGTTGAACCCGAGGGGTAGGGGGTGGGCCACTTAACCTGTGACATAGCCCGCCTCAGGGCGTCGCTGTCGATGACCTCGATGTTGTAGCCGGCGGCCGAGACATGCCCGCATACTCTAGCCCGCTGCTTGAGTGCCTGCCGCCAGTAATGGTCGTCAGCTTCCTCGGCGACGTCGGGTGAAGAGACCGCGATACACCTCTTTTGGGCTAGTCGCTCCTTGAGCTCCATGGGAAGTGTAGCTGGGCTTAGGCTGCGACGCTTTGGAGTGGGGGATGGGGATCTGTGGGAAAGGGGGCGTTTGGCAGGCGTCATCTAAGAAGCTCAGGGTGGCCTGGGTATGGAGATTGGTGGGTAAGTTGCACCGGCAAACCGGCAGATGTTGACAATGGAGGCCTTGCGGCGGCGGCGGCGGGGACCTTGCTAGAGTTTTGAGCGAGGGAGTGGGTGGGTGCGTGTGTGCGCACGCCTGAGGAGGTTTTGGTGTGTGTGTGTGTGTGGAGGGGGGCAGGGGTGTGTTTGAGGAAATGACACGGGTACTGAAAATTTTACTACGCGGGAGTCAAATGACGGGTCTTTTGAAATTTTTTATGATGGTGCATCGCACACGGTCCGGAGATAACAACTGTGTGTTATGAAACAGAAAAACCCTCGAGGCGGGCAAATATTTTCGAGGGATGCAGGTGGGATTGGGAACAAGAAACATCACACACGGTCGAAACACAATAACCGTGTGTTATCAAACAAAAAAAGCGGCAGGCGGGTAGATATTTTTGAGAGGGGAAGCCTCGTGGAGCCAATGCACACGGTTAATTTCAGTGAACCATGTCTATTGCGTCATCCGACTTGTCTAATGTTCATAAATTTGGCAAAAAATGATGCGGGAGAGGGTCAGAACACGAATACACTTGCATGTGGACCAAATTTATGTATGAAAAGGGTGGTTTAATTTTCAAATACCAAATGCAACTTTGATGTGGCACCGATCTCAAGAAAAGACAAGATCGCTTGCCCCTCGTGTCGGCATGAAGGGAATCCTAAGCTATGAATGCATGCCCCCTCCCCCCAACCGAGGTTCGCCTAGCAAAGTGCGAAGTAGCTAGCAGCCCCCCTTCCTCGTGTCGGCACGAAGGGAATTCTAAGCTATGAATGCATGCCTCCCCAACCGAGGTTCACCTAGAAAAGTGCGAAGTATCTAGCATCCCCCTCCCTCGTGTCGGCACGAAGGGAATCCTAAGCTATGAATGCATACCCCCCAAACCGAGGTTCACCTAGCAAAGTGCAAAGTAGCTAGCAGCCCCCTCGTCTCGGCACGAAGGGAATCCTAAGCTATGAATGCATGCCCCCCAACCGAGGTTCACCTAGCAAAGTGCAAAGTAGCTAGCAGTCCCCCCCTCCCTCGTGTCAGCACGAAGGGAATCCCAAACTATGAATGCATGCCCCCCCAACCGAGGTTCACCTAGCAAAGTGCGAAGTAGCTAGCAGCCCCCCTAGTGTCGGCACGAAGGGAATCATAAGCTATGAATGCATGCCCACCCCCCAACTGAGGTTCACCAAGCAAAGTGCGAAGTAGCTGCCCCCCCCCCCACACACACACACACTTTCAGTCGGCGGGCCAGAGAGGCATATGTCACCAAGATGGATCATAAAACGGACCAAGAATAATCCACCTTGGTCGTACAATCTCTCTCTTGTTGTTGGTTAAAGTGATGGCCGTCCATGCAACCCCGGATATGGGCTAGCTCGCCAATAATCACGCAAGTAGCTAGTCCCCGAAGACAACCACTGCATGCCTGTGGCCCAAACATATGTATGGAGAGGTGTGTTTTTTACTACACAATGGAACAACTTTGATGTGGCACCATGATTTCGAATTAGAAATCCCCACACTGAGTGAGGGTTAGGTTGACGATGCATATGTATGTTACACCACACTTCAAGCCAACGACGGGGATTCATGCATGCATGCGTGCATAGTATATGCGCTCAAACTTAATTAGGCCTGAATCTCACCATGACCTATACTATGATAAAACGAACCAAATGAAGAATCTGACATGGTAACCTATCTTGTTGTCGGTCAAGGTGATCATGGATGTCCACGCGGGACCACGAATATATAGGCTTGTCGCCGATAACCACGTGAGAGAGAGTACCATTCAAAGGCAACCACTACATGCATATGTATGGAGGTGATGCGTGCATGCATGTTTGAATGCCATTTCACAACATTGATGTGGCGCATGCATCGAAAATCACACACTCCCCACACAGCGCGAGATCGGTTCATGACGTGCCGTTGTACTAGCCACTTCGACTCGATGGGAGGGATTCATACGTACACATGCATGTGTGTGTGCTCAAACTGTATCATGCATGTCATACCAAAGCATGACCTATATATATACCGTATTACAAGCAAAAAAATAATCCCCTCCTAAGTCAAGTTAAACTCTCTCGTTGTCAGGCAAAAAGTAGTGATGGACCATGCGGGCCCACGGATGGAAAGCATCGATATCACTGATAACCGCTTAAGTGGGTGCGAGAGGACAACCACCATCGCTTTGCATGTGGGCCAAACATATATATGTTGAATACCCAAAATGCACAACTTTGATGTGCCACATGCCTCAAAAATAGTAAACCATGCACCCACACAGAGCGAGGTTCATGAAGCATACTACATTTGATTGTCCCCATCCCCCTATTCGACGCATACTATATGCTCCTACCGTAATATGTACAACCCAAAAGAATCCTCATCGATGGTGAAATTAATTAACCTCTCCTGATGTAGGTCAAAGTGATGCATGCATGCATCGACAATGGCCTCGTGGGCCCACATATGGAAGCGTCACACCTGAGTGTCCTAGCTAGGATAACCACTGCGTGCATGCATGTGGCCCAAAGAGGTGTTGTGTGATGTTTGAATAGCCAATTTGACAATTTTGATGTGGCATCTGCCTCGGAAACCGAAAAGTCCCGACACTGAGTGAGGTGTACTTGTTCACGGACACGTACGTATAGTATATATGCTAGTCCCCTCCCACCTCTTTGACGCGTACTATATACCACCATAACACAAACAAAAAAGATTCTACCTTGCCGGTCAAATTAACCTCACTGTCGGCTGTTCGTCAAAGTGATGGACGACGACCTCACGGGCCCACAGAAAGCATCACACGCGAGTATCGAGTGTCGTGTAGGACAACCATCGACTGCATGCGGCCAAAACATGTATGTATGAAAGGGTTGTGTAATGTTTTAAATAACGAATTCACGACTCTGGGGTGGCACCGGCCTGCCTAACAAAACGGCCAACTCACACGGTGACTCACAACTTGTAGTGTACCGCGAGCCACCCGCCACCCCCAGACGCACACACTCACACACACACCGCGAATCCACCGCAACTACGATGCATGTTAAATTAATTATCCCATGGTGAACATATGTTACCAAAGGAGGGACATTTTAATTTAAAAAAACAGAGATCATTAAGACGTTTTAGTATATTAATTGATTGATTTTCTACAGGTATAATGTGCAAAAATCAAAATTGAGCTACATGCACACGTGACAGTGCACCTAAATGGATTGCAAAAACACATGTGTCTTACTGGGTGCATGTTTACTCCCCGTGCAACAAATTTCAAACATTGAGAATCTTGATTTTTAAATTCTAGTACATCCAAAACTTATTTGAACATGAAACTTATGGTGTTGTCATATGGACACCAATACAAAGTGGCATTGTACATTCTTTGTCAAATTTGAGACCAGTTTTGATGTAATCTTTTTCTAATTACAAACGGGAGATTATTAATAATTGGGAACCAATATCCCAAACGGATTATTTATTCGAACCGTCGTTAGACAAACAATGGATACGTGCCATGCTTCAGTTAAGCAATAAAGAGGCAGCATTAATCATCTAAATAGAAAAACAATATACGTGCCGCCACGCAACCCGTGTGCCATGTGAGCACGCGTGAGTTGAAGAGACACATGCGAGCAGTTCGCCGCGCAGGCAGACCAGGATGTGTGCATGCTGGTGTGTGAATTGACGGAGGCGTGCTCGCTGCGCAGTGTCATCGGGAGGCGTGCGAATAGCTGTGTGAAACTTTGGTAGGCATGCCAGCAGTCCAGCGCGTAGGTTCACCAGTAGGCGAGCCATCGGTTTTACCGCCGCCCCCCTCTCTCCCACAACTCCCACAACTCCCGAGCGGCCGCACTCCCCATCCTCGCCACACACACAATCCTCTCTCTCCGCTTTCATCCTCGACGCCACTCTCAGTTCTCAAGGCCGTCTGTGTATGAGGATGTCGCCGAAGCGCCCCATCGGAGGGAGTGGCGACGCCGGGGCTGCTAAAGCACCTGAGCACGGCATGGAGATGGAGACAGAGGTTGCCGTCACCGCCAGCGAGTTATGGCTGCACCCTAACGTCGTCGATGTCGTCGAGCTTCCACAGCCAGAGGCGGAGTTCCACACCGACTCTGGTGACGACCCCGACGACGACTCCGACGATGACTCCGACGACGATGGACAACTGGTTAGTGATCTATATCCATTTATGTGTCAAATAGATCATAGGGTTTCTCTAGTTACTCCTGCCTCTTCCTTTTTGGAATAGAAATCCTATGGTTATGATCTTCCAATCCATGAAATCTGAGTAAGTTTCATTAGATCCGTGTAGTATATTGATTGTTTCAATGGTACAAGTGATAAGTGATTAGTGGTTCATCTGTGCAAATGATTTCTGCTAGTAATCCGACTAGGGTTAGTGTTCATGCTAATAATTCCTAGCCAGGACTTGACAATTGATTTTGAATGACCTACATATGTTTGTGCCATTATTTTCTTCAAGATTGGTCTGTACATAGACGACTGTGCTTAAAAATCAAACCATAATCTCTGGATATGTATAAATAAATAGCCATAAATTCCTAATCCTACTTCACGGCATGTAACCATTGATTTGATGCCAAATTTGTTTTACTATTTGTATAGGTGCTGCCTGACGATGTGGACGGCGAGGATGAAGATGGCCAGAGGAGGTACAAGAGGCAAATCTTGAGGGAGTTTTATGAGGGAATGCATAACAGGCGTATTAGGACCTGGAACGGTGACTATCGATGCTCATTTTGCAACCACAAGCTTCATGACGCGTATCTAAGTGTTCTAGCGCATGAAAGAGGATGGGCCATTGGCTCCTTCAAGCAGAAGTATTCTCGCAGGGTGGCGCACGACGCGTACGCCGAGTACCTGGAGAAGCTTCAGGATCGTGCCGACATGTCAGATGAGATGTGGGATCAAACTATTTACGCTTGAGTATGCTTAATGACAGTTGAACCATGTACTTATGGTTGAACTATGCTTGTGTACGTGTACGCTTATTATCTATGTCTGAGTATGTTTAATCTATGTTTACTTATGTCTAACCGTGGGATATGGATGCAATCAGTTCGGTTGATGGAATTCAATATCGTCTTGGTTTATTGGTTTCCTTTGTAATTTGTGTTAAATTTTGACCAAAGGTTTAACTGACAAAATGTTAGTGCAGGTCAGCAAAAATTATATCGTTGGATGGATATTTGAGCATAGTGTTCAATGATATAAGTTTTGTGACATGCATAAACATTTCTTAGTTAAATATTTGGTCAAAATTTGGTAAAAATTACAAAGGAGACCAATAAACCAGGACAGAGGTAGTACGTCAATCACACACGGTTCCCAAAATTGGAACCGTGTGTAATGACATTCATTTCGCCTGTTGCGTCAATCACACATAGTTGGCTCTAGCAAACCGCCTCCAAAATTCTTTGTGGGACAGAAAACCCTCATCACCCAATTCAAAAAAATAAAACCCTCACCATCCCCACGTTACAAAAACCCTCACCCCGCCTGATGAAGTCAGTACCTAGGGTAGGGTCATGGACCTGTCCAAGGTGCCCTCCCCAAGGCATCTCCTGAAGAAAACACCTTTCAGTCGACCTGGAAGGATTCCACTCGACGGACCTGAAGACACTCGACCATCAGCCAACCACTCAACCGCCAGAAGATCTACAGTCAGTCTGCATGCAAATGGTCGGTCATTAAGTGGCTTTATGGCCATCATAGCACTTTATGTGGGACGTTACCAGTAACTCCTTATCTTAATGTACCTTAATCCCTGCATAATCGAGGCGGCAGGTGCAGCGCGAACTCTATATAAGCCACCCCTCCTCGGTGTAAGGGGTTCGCACCCTGTAACTCATACGCACATAATCTGATCGATCGCCTCCGGCCCGAGACGTAGGGCTGTTACTTCCTCCGAGAAGGGCCTGAACTCGTAAACATCTTGCGTATACAACTACTCCATAGCTAGGATCTTGCCTCTCCATACCTACCCCCCATTCTACTGTCAGACTTAGAACCACGACAGTTGGCGCCCACCGTGGGGCAGGTGTCTTAGCGACTTGTTGGAGAAGTTGCAGTTTTTTTGATCCCCTTCATCATGGTTTCAGGTGGAGTTTTGGTTGAAGGCCGCGAGATCCGTCTCGGCACGCTCACTTTCATCGCTGACGACTCCACTTGGCTGCAGGAGGCTCCACTCGACGTCGACGCACTCCCCGCCATGGGCAACGACTTTGACGCGGCGTCTGCGTGGCGTCCTCTGCGGCAGCCGTCGACCCAAAGATCGGTCGGCTCTGTGTCATCCTCCCTCCCGCCTCGCTACGCGCAAGCGCCCAATGGTCGAGGCTTGGCGGTGGGTGAGGCACGCGGTGGCCCGCTTGATCGGCCACTCCCTAAGTCGCGGCAATCGAGCTCGACGAATCTCTACGGCCTGCTCGATCTGTCGACCGGCTCGCAGAGATCGCATCCGAAAAGCGACAAAGAGCGATTCACCGGCGGAGGTTCTGATGGTCGACGGACCACGTAGTCCTCCTGGCTTCCCCCGCGTCGACGGAGGCATTGGCGGAGGCGAGCTGGCGCAGGTTCATGAAGAATATCAACCCGAGCCCCTCACTTCGCTGCAGAGGGAGGAACTTCGCCGCCGGAACATGGATGCGCTTCACACTCCTATCGTTGGAGAAACCCCATAGGCCCGTGCCTTAGAAGACGCGCGTTTGACCAACTTGGCTGAACGCACTCGACTGGAAAATCTCCAGCGAGTGTTCGACGAGCGAGCGCAACAACGGGTCCCGTCGTCTAGTCGACGTCAACTCTTTCCACAACCGACTCAGGTATACCGAACTCCCATTCAGAATCTAGCAGCTGCAGCCCGTATAGCAGAGTCCATTCAGCCTTCCCAGTCGGAGGCTGGCAGAGGCTTACTCCAGATCAGAGATTTGCTCCGGGCAGCAGGAGATCAAAATTCAGCTGTATCGCAGTCGCGGAACAGGATTCACAGCAGATCCATCGCTGCGAATACAGTCCAGTCGGCACATAGCCCAAGATCGCCCCCGAGGCGTGAGGGACATGGAGGCCGGCGTGATCAGTATGAGGACCGATTCGATCGTGATGATCGACGTCGAGTGCCCACTCCTCCCCTTAGGGGTGGGTCATATGCGCCTCGACAGCAAGATGAAAGACGCCAGCACAGTGTTGGGCGAAGGATTCCAGTCGATCCCAGGGAACCAGGCTTTGATGTGAGATCCGTCATCGTTCAAGGTCTGGTCGACATGAACAGAGCTAACCGAGAAGGCCATGATGTAAATGCGCCCATCGCCAGCAGAGTCCACGCCTCAGACAGAGTGTTTTAGCAGAGCCATCGAGCCACAAGGATTCCTCCCAACTTCAAAGTTGGCGATCGGAGTTAGTAAGTTCACTGGTGAGTCAAAGCCGGATACTTGGCTTGAAGACTACCGAGTGGCTGTTCATATCGGCGGCGGCAATGATGAAGTGGCCATGAAACACCTGCCTCTTATGTTGGAGGGCTCAGCTAGAGCGTGGTTGAATCAGTTAGCACCCAGCAGCATTTACACTTGGGAAGATCTCGCCCGAGTGTTTGTCAGGACATTTGAAGGAACTTGCAAGCGCCGCCAGGATTGACAGAGTTGCGATCGTGTGCGTAAGTCGAATGAAACTCCGAGGGATTACATCCAGAGATGGATCACTTTGCACCACACGATGAGAATGTATCTCGATCATCAGGCGATGCAGGCCTTCAAGGAAGGCGTTAAGAACGAGAGTTGAGTTTGAAATTCGGTCGCATCGAGATATGACCTCGAGTCAAATGATGGAGATTGCCACCAAGCACGCCTAATGGTGAAGAAGATGATCGGCTCGGAGTGGCAAGTACAAGTCAACCGCTAATGAAACCGGGGAGGAACTCCCGGAAATGGAAGCGAAGCCGAAAGCCAGCTACTGCTCTGGAGAAGCCTTGGCTGTGACTCCAGGAAAGTTCAAGGGGAAACCCAAGGGGCCTTGGAACCCCAAGAAAGTGAAAGACCAAGATGGAAATGATGTGTTGGACTTGCCATGTCACATTCACATGAAGAAAGATGAAGAGGGTAAACTCATTTACCCAAAGTATACCACTCGACAATGTCGACTCTTGATTCAGCAGTTCCAGGGGAAACAGCCCAAGGATAAGGAGAAGGAGTCGGACAAAGTTGAGGACAAGGAAGATAGTGACGGTGGGTACCCCCAGGCCAATTCCACCCTGATGATTTTTGCTGACGTTGAAAGCAAAAGTCGATTGAAAGTTATCAACCAGGAAGTGAACATGGTCGCTCTGGCGACACCCAGTTATCTGAAATGGTCGCAGACCGCCATCACGTTCGACCAGTCTGATCACCCGACACACATAGCCACCCCTGGGAGGCAAGCGTTGGTGGTCGACCCAGTCGTCGAAGGCACTCGACTAACTAAGGTTTTGATGGATGGTGGCAGTGGCCTGAACATATTGTATGCAGAGACGTTGAAAGGGATGGGCATTCCGATGTCCAGACTCAGCAGCAGCAACATGAGCTTCCATGGAGTCATTCCTGGAAAGTAGGCTGAGTCACTCGGCCAAATTGCTCTCGATGTGGTTTTTGGTGACTACAAGAATTTTCCTAAGGAAAAGTTGACCTTTGAGGTTGTGGATTTCTAGAGCGCCTATCACGCTATCCTGGGGAGGCCGGCATATGCGCGTTTCATGGCTCGACCATGTTATGTATACCTCAAACTGAAGATGTCAGGTCCCGAAGGTGTGATCACTATCACTGGCAATCGGAAGAAAGCAGAAGAGTGTTTTCAGAAAGGCTCTAAGATCGCTGATGCTTAGATGGCAGTGGTAGAGCTACAAGAGTACCAGAAAACTGCAGACCCGAGTGATTTGTTGCGAGCCAAGAAGCCCGCCACGGAGTCAGCGTTTCAGCCGTCCGACGAAACCGATTCATATTCACCCGACTAATCCCAATGCTGCTCCGACTCACATCTCAACAACACTCGACTCCAAATAGGAAGAAGCGCTCATCCAGTTCCTCCGTGAGAACTGGGACATCTTCGCATGGAAGCCTCACGACATGCGGGTGTTCCTGTGGGATCGGCTGAGCATCGTCTACGAGTCGACTCAAAAGTTAAACCTGTCAAAGAACACCTTCGACGGTCCGTTGTCCAGAAGAGAAAGGCCATTGGCGAGGAGGTGGCTCGGCTCTTAGCAGCAGAGTTTATCCGAGAGATTTACCACTCCGAGTGGCTTGCCAATGTTGTCATGGTCCCTAAGAAGGACAAGTCACTTCGCATGTGCATCGACTTCAAACATATCAATCGGGCATGCCCAAAAGATCATTTTCCTCTCCCCCGCATCGACCAAATAGTCGACTCGATCAAGGGATGTGAGCGGTTGTCTTTCTTAGACGCCTATTCCGGGTACCATCAGATCCGTCTGTATGGACCCGACGAGATCAAAACAGCTTTCATCACTCCATTCGGGTGCTTCTATTATGTCACCATGCCATTCGGCCTCAAGAATGCCGGAGCCACGTTCATGAGGATGATTCAGAAGTGTTTGCTCACTCAAATCAGTCGGAATGTGGATGGTCAAGTCACGGAAAGGTTCCGACCTGTTGACTGACCTTGCTGAAACATTTGCCAATCTCAGGAGGTATGGTATCAAGCTTAATCCATCAAAGTGCACATTCGGAGTTCCTGGCGGAAAGTTACTCGGTTTTCTCGTTTCCGAACGAGGAATCGACGCCAACCCAGAAAAAGTTGGCACTATACTCCGAATGAAATGCCCTGCGCGTGTGCACGATGTCCAGAAGCTTACTGGATGCTTGGCCGCTTTAAGTCGATTCATCTCTCGCCTCGGTGAAAAGGCATTGCCTCTTTACCGACTGATGAAGAAGTCACACAAGTTCGAGTGGACTCCTGAAGCTGATGCAGCGTTTGCAGAGCTCAAAGCTCTGCTCTCCACCCAGTCGGTGCTTGCTACCCCAATCAGCAAGGAGCCGTTGCTGCTTTACATTGTAGCCACATGACAAGTCGTCAAGACAAGATTTACAATCGGCGGGAAGAGGAAGGAAAGGCCTTCAAAGTTCAAATACCAAAGATATTATCTTTACGAAGTATTAACCCCATCAAAGCAAAGATACCCTCATTATCGTAAGCTTGTGTATGGGATTTATATGACCGCGAAGAAGGTTGCTCATTACTTCTCCGATCATTCCATTACGTCGTCGACACCCCATTATCGAGATTTTGCACAATAGAGATGCAATCGGTCGAGTGGCGAAATGGGCGATTGAACTCCTTCCCTTGATATCAAGTTTGAGGCAAAGAAAGCCATCAAGTCCCAAGCAAGAGCAGATTTCATCGCCGAGTGGATCGAACAGCAATTACCGACTCAAGTTCACTCGAACCTTTGGACCATGTTATTTGACGGTTCCAAGATGCTTTGAATGGTTCCGGTCTTTGGGTAGTGTTGGTTTCCCGAGGAGATAAGCTCGAGATATGTGCTCCAGATTCACTTTGATTCTTCCAACAATGAAGCGTAATCTGAAGCAATTGTTGTATGGGTTGCGTATGGCCATTTCACTCGGTGTCCGTCGCCTCCTGGTCTACGGCGACTCAGATTTAGTGGTTAATCAAGTGATGAAGGAGTGGGACGTCAGAAGTCCAGCCATGACTGGTTATTGCAATGCAGTGAGGAAGCTAGAGAAGAAGTTCGAGGGGTTAGAGCTTCATCATATACCCCGACTGAAAAATCAAGCTGCTGACGATTTGGCGAAAATAGGGTCCAAGAGGGAAGCCATTCCCAGTGATGTGTTTATGGAGCACGTCCACACACTGTCAGTTCAAGAGGATCCTTTCACCGAAGAAGCTCCGCAGCCAAAAAGTGCCACTGATCCGACTGAAGTTGAGGTCCCAGTTGTGGTCGACCTGGTCATGGAAGTCGTGGTCATCACTCCCGACTGGACGGTGCGCGTATATCCTAAGGAAAGAGCTCCCGGAGAACGAAGAAGAGGCTCGACAGATCGTCCGCCGATCCAAGGCCTTTACTGTGATCAAGGGACAGTTATACAGAGAAAGCGTGACTAGAGTCGGCCAGAAATGCATAACGCCAGAAGAAGGTCAGATAATTCTTGATGATATCCACTCGGGGACCTGTGATCACCATGCGTCCTCTCGGACCATTGTAGCTAAAGCATAGTTTCACTCATTTGCTAGTGGCAGTCGACAAGTTTACGAAGTGGATCGAAGCTAAACCTATCAAGAACCTCGATGCGTGCACTGCTATCAGTTTCATCAGAGAGTTGATATTCAGATATGGAGTTCCGCATAGCATCATCACTGACAATGGGTCAAACTTCGATTCCGACAAGTTCAAAGCCTTTTGCGCCTCTCAGGGCATGCGAGTCGACTATGCTTCAGTTGCTCACCCCCAGTCGAATGGACAAGAAGAATGAGCAAATGGTCTAATTCTCAAAGGACTGAAACCTCGGCTGATGTGTGATCTCAAGCATGCAGCATGAGCGTGGGTCGACGAACTTCCGTCGGTTCTTTGGGGATTGAGGACCACTCCTAATCGGTCGACTGGGAGAACTCCGTTCTTTCTGGTCTATGGAGCTGAAGCAGTTCTGCCGAGTGACCTGCTTCACAATGCACCCCGAGTCGAACTCTACTCCGAAGATGAAGCAGAGCAAGCCCGACAAGATGCAGTCGACCTCCTTGAAGAGGAGAGAGAGATGGCCCTGATCCGCTCGACCATCGATTAGCAGGACTTGCGTCGATTCCATGCTAGGAATGTGAAGAGCCGAACCTTTCAAGAAGGAGACTTGGTCCTCCGAGTGGATCAACAGAAACCACACAAGCTCGCTCCCACGTGGGAAGGTCCTTCATCGTCACCAGAGTTCTCCACAATGGAGCATACCATCTTTACAACGTCGATCGCCAGATTGATGAGCCTCGAGCTTGGAATGCGGAGTTGCTCCGCTCCTTTTACACTTAAGTACTCACTCGGGTGAGATGTAATAAAAGTACCTCTGTAGTTTGTTTATCAAAGACAAGAATGTTATAATTTTCCTAGTGATTGTTATTACTTTTTGTTTACATAAGAAATTTCCCCCAGTGGGTGGCTTAGCCGCGAACCCGTTTCGCCTAAGTTTGTAAAAAATCCCTGCCGAGTGGAGAGCCAGCCTCCCACTCGGGGGCTTAGCTGCGAATCCGTTTCGCCTAAGTATTTGAAAATCCTACCGAGTGGTGAGCCAGCCTCCCACTCGAAGGCTTAGCTGCAGTCTAAGTACTCGCCTAAGTGTCTAAAATCCTACCGAGTGGTGAGCCAGCCTCCCACTCGGGGGCTTAGCTGCAGTCCAAGTACTCGCCTAAGTTTGAAAATCCTACCGAGTGAGGAGTCAGCCTCCCACTCGAGGGCTTAGCTGCAGTCCAAGTACTCGCCTAAGTATTTAATACAATGTGCGCTTTGCAAGGACGACGAGGTACATGTCGACTGTTGCCTTCCCCTTCAGAGCTACGACACAAAAATCCTCCCTCGAAGGCTTAGCTGCAGTCCAGTACTCGCCTAAGTTTGAAAAATCCTACCGAGTGGAGAGAAAACCTCCCACTCGGGGGCTTAGCAGCAGTCCAGTACTCGCCTAAGTTGTAAAATACAAACGAGTGGGGAGCAAACCTCCCACTGGGGCTTAGCAACAGTCCAAGATTTGCCTAAGTTTTAAAAATCCTACCGAGTGGAGAGCAAACCTCCCACTCGGGGGCTTAGCAGCGGTCCAGTACTCGCCTAAGTATCCGAAAATCCTACCGAGTGGAGAGCAACCCTCCCACTCGGAGGCTTAGCTGCAGTCCAGTACTCGCCTAAGTACAAAATCCATTCCAATCCGCAAGGACGACGAGGTGCAGGTCGACTGTTACCTTCTCCTTCGGAGCTGCGCCACAAGTACAACATGCACTCCATCCCGATCCACAAGGACGACGAGGTGCAGGTCGACTGCTACCTTCTCCTTCGGAGCTGCGCCACAAGTACAACGTGCGCTCCCTCCCGATCCGTAAGGATGACGAGGTGCATGTCGACTGTTACCTTCTCCTGTGGAGCTGCGCCATAAGTACAATCCAAACTCCATCCCTGCCTGCAAGAACAACGAAGAGTAGGTCGACTGGATTTTTCACCTTAGAGTTGCATCTGAAGCACTGAAGTATATTCCGAGTGAAGAACAAAGTTCACTCGAAGGCAAACAAAAGCATATTTCGATGATAAGTAAAGTTCGGATAACATCCTATGGATGTAGAAGTACCCAGGAATCAAGCCTGTTAAAGTTTATCGGTTACAAGATCACTCGGCATTTCGAGGCAAATTTAAGACGAATCATAGAAGTTTTTTACTCCTCAGGTGGAGGACTGGAAGGCGCGATTTAACTGGTCCAGTCGATCCGTCGTGATCCGGTGGCAGCACCAATGAAAGTCTCCATGAAAGATCGGAAGTCGTACTTCTTGGTATTGGCAACTTTGATGGATGCCAGCCTTTCCTCTCGCGCCTCCTTGCAAAGTGAACGCGACCAGGGGATGAGCAACATCAACACCACATCTGGCAGAAGACTTCTTCCATTCCTGCACTTGACTTGGAACGTCATTCAGTCGAGTCATTAAAGACTCGAGGTCATTTTGAAGTGTTTCGCCTGGCCAGAGTGTCAAGTCAATCCGCGACACTGCAACCTTCAGTCGAGCAAGGTAGTCCACTACAGCAGCGACACAAGACTCCAGTCGGAGCACATTCATGGCGGCTTCATCCTTCACGGGGGAGTTAATGGGGTCCAGGCTTGTCTCCACTCGACTAGTCTCTTCCTCGAAGTTTTGACAGAATTCTGCAAACACAACTCGGGTTCAAGCCAATGGTACTGTGATGAGTCGGTGATAACAAGTCAGTCGGATAGGAGGAATTACCTTCAAGCATGAGGAATAACTTCTTGGCGAGCCCTTCCAGATAAGCCTCTAGATCATTCCTCTTTCCCGCCAGTTCGCTAGCCTTGTCGCTCAGAGATATCTTGTCATTCTTCAGTCGGCTAACCTCCTTGTTGGCCACGTCGAGAGCAGCTTTCAGATTGGCATTTTCTTCTTCAAGTTTTCCGACCGAGGACAGCTTCTCTTCCGCGAGCTTGGTTTTGTTCAAAGCCGTTTTCTGCGCCTCGTCAAGGTCATGATCCTTCTTCTTCAGAGCCTCCTCCATTTTGTCTGCAAAATGACAGTGAGATCAGAATTAGGAAGGGACAAAAAGACAAAGACAGTCATCAAGTTCTCACCAGCCATACCTTTTGCTTCGTCTCTCGCCTTCTACAAATTCTCCTGAGCAAGCTTCAAGTCAAGGTTGAGCTGGATCTGTTTGTTTTCCAATTCAGTATAGCGAGCCACAAGCTCACAGGATTTCTGCGAAGAATCAATCGGCAGACATAAAAGATAGGTTACTTCCGAGTGACTAAGAAAAATCATTGCATTTCTAAGACTACAGCCGAATCAAAATAGTCGACAGTAGTCTCGGGGACTAGACCCAGTGGGTGCACTTAGCGTGCCCCCACTGGTCCTACTGACTCGGTTCGATCAGTCGACCGGAAGACACCAAAAAAAATAGAAGAGAGTTCTTCAGACTACGGTCGACTGCCAGCAGTCCACCATAGTCTCGGGGACTACACCCAGTGGGTGCACTCAGCGTGCCCCCACCGGTTTCAAGATTCCATTCGACATGGTCCGATCAGACCGAGTAAAGAAGTTATCAAAGAAATATAAAGTATAAACACTACGGTCGACTGCCGGCAGTCCACCATAGTCTCGGGGACTACACCCAGTGGGTGCACTCAGCGTGCCCCCACCAGTCCAAAAATTCAGTCGACACACCCAACGGGTGTACAGATACGAAGATCTTCAGAAAGAAGAGTTTTCAGGTAGCATATCCTAATAGAACAAGTGGTAATCAACTAACCTGGACGTTGCTCTGAAGAGCTGAGCTGGCGTCGTAGGCCGCCTGGCTGGCCTCCCGGACCACCTTCACATGCTCCATCATGATCCCCGCCTGGCGTATAGCTTCCTTAGCAGCACCCACTTGGTCCTCTGGGACGTGGTGTGTGGCGAAAAGGGAGGGCGGATCAGCAGTCGACGATGAAGGCCAGACACTCGTCAGCGGCACAACGAAAGACACGAAAGTCCGAGTGGTGTTGCCACCCTCATGAACCAGCACCTCGTAATCGATGCAACTCGAGGGCCTTGCTTAAGAAGCGCCTTCTTAGTCCTCCTCCGCCTCAACGGCGCCTCGTCATCATCATAAGGGAGATCAATAACATGAGGAGGGACTACAGGAAAGATTCAAAGTTAAAAATGGAAATCCAATCGACCAAAAGCAAAACTACAGCGATCATACCAAGGTTGGAGGTAACATCATCCTCCATCTCCTGGTCTTCGCTCTCGCCCAGTCTCGAGGTGGCAGCTACCGCAAATTTCAGAAATCAGTTGATCAGTCAACAAGTCGACCAAAAGTATGTACATGCTGAATAAGAAAACACAAGTTCTGCTGTACCCGGAAATAGTGGGGATGGCCATCTTCATCTTGGGCAAAACCTTCGTCGGCTTTGATGGCGTCGCTCGGGGTTGCTTCGGCGCTTTCTCAGTCGGCGCCGGAGAAGTCGTCCGAGGACGTTTCGTCGACTGCCCGACAGGTGCGATAGCCTTACGGCGCTTCGAAGGCGGGGTCATGGGTGAGCTTGGACCGCCTTTTCCATGCGAGGAGGGTCGACTTCTTCCTCCTCTTCCTCCTCCTCCTCTTCGTCGGAGCTGTCGTCATCTTCGTCCTCCGCACCTTCAGATTGCCATTCCTCCTGGCTTTCACCTCCGCTCCCTTCCTCCTCGACTGGTTCTTGCGCTCCGTTGGGCATCGAATACATCTCAGTGGTGGCCTGGAAGACAACAAACAAGACAAAGTCAATCCACTGATTTGAAGCAAACAAGATGGAGAAAACAGGATAACAATCAAAGATGCAGGAATGGACCTTGTCAACTTCGTAGGACTGGTCGAGTGGAGGGATCCTCCTGGCCCCTCGAGGGTTGTCCTTGTTTCTGTGATGCCCCAAGACATCTTTCCGGCATGGCATCCTCGATCTCCTCCGGGTGGATCCGAGTGGTGTCCTCAGTGTCGGAGTACAACCACATCGGATGGTCTCGGGCTTGAAGCGGCTGGATGCGTCGTCGAAGGAAGACCTCCAAGAGATCCATGCCTGTTACCCCGTCTCGAATGAGCTGGACAACTGGTTCGACCAACACCTTCACCTGCGCCTTCTCTTCCGGGATCACTTTCAAAGAAGATGGTTTGCTCACTCGGTGCATGGAAAAACGAGGGAGTCTAGTCGACTGCCCTGGCGTTGGCTGGTCCTTGCAGTAGAACCAAGTCGACTGCCATCCATGGACTGACTTGGGTAAGATCATGGCCGGAAAAGAGCTCTTTCCTCTCATTTGGACCCCAATACCCCCACACATCTGAATCACTTGAGTTCTCTCGTCACTCGGATTGGCCTTTTTCACCGTTTGGGAGCGACAAGTGAAAATGTGCTTGAAAAGGCCCCAATGAGGCCGGCAACCCAAGAAATTCTCACAATGACACAAAAGCAGCAAGATACATGATAGAGTTGGGAGTGAAGTGGTGAAGTTGTGCCCCAAAGAAGTTCAGAAATCCCCGAAAGAAAGGGTGAGGCGGCAGAGAAAACCCGCGGTCGACATGGGTGGCCAAGAGAACACACTCACCCTCCAGAGGTTGTGGCGTCCACTCCTTCCCCGGGAGCCGCACCGTTCCATGGAGGATCCGTCCTTCATTGGCCATGTCGTCGAGGTCCTTCTGGCTGATCATCGAGCGGATCCAGTCGCCTCGATCCAGCCTCGCGCAAGCCGCCTCGACAAGGATCCGCCCCGACTGGTCGCTCTTCCCTTCGCCTTCGCCGACACCTTCTTTGCCCGCTCCAAAGCCGCCGTCTTGTCCTTCACCATTGTCGCTGACGAGACGCGCACGGAGCTTCAACACGGAGGAGGAATCGCATGCGGCGGATGAATCTGGAGAAGCGAGGAGGAAAGGGGAACACACTGTTCAAAACCCCCCGTCTGAGGCCTTATATGAGGTTGCTTCCGAGTGACTGACTGGTAGGCCCGAACGATCCTGTCAAATCCCGCAACAGTCGCCCGCGCGATACGTGGCGAAAAAAGTGGCGTGGAGATCGAGGCGTCCCTGCCTTATCCCGTACGATTACTGCGGCTTCCTCCGCCCCGCTCGTTTTCTGAAAATTCGAATCCCGCTAAATCCGCGCGCCGCAGAGCAAATCGTCTGACAGAAGATTTCCTCTGTCCTGTCACTCGGAGTTCACCAAGTACAAAAAACACACTCGACAGATACAAAGAATGGATCAAGGCGACTGAAAAAGAAGTTGAAGCCGTCACCTAAGCTTATTGATCCAGGACAAGACGTGCTCATCGCACGAAAAGTGGGTCGGAAGAATTCTCAACTCCTTCCCCACTCAAACCTCGATCCATTCGGGGGCTACTGATGAAGTCATGTACCTAGGGTAGGGTCATGGACCTGTCCAAGGTGCCCTCCCAAGGACATCTGCTGAAGAAAACACCTTTCGATCGACACGGAAGGATTCCACTCGACGGACACGAAGACACTCGACCATCGACCAACCACTCGACCGCCAGAAGATCTACAAATACCAAGACGCATAAGCAATCGATCATTAAGTGGCTTTATGGCCATCATAGCACTTTATGTGGGACGTTACCAGTAACTCCTTATCTTAATGTACCTTAATCCCTGCATAATCGAGGCGGGAGGGGTGCAGCGAACTCTATATAAGCCACCCTCCTCGGTGTAAGGGGTTCGCACTTCAGAACTCATACGGACATAATACAGTCGACCGCCTCCGGGCTCCGAGACGTAGGGCTGTTACTTCCTCCGAGAAGGGCCTGAACTCGTAGACATCTTGCATACACAACTACTCCATAGCTAGGATCTTGCCTCTCCATACCTACCCCCCCCCCCCATTCTACTGTCAGACTTAGAACAACGACACCGCCCGCCACCCCCCTCCGGTCCCCATTCACACCTGCACAAGCTCCTCTGCGTCTATGCATGCCACCGCCTATCGTGGCGGTAACCACTTAGCTCGCCGCTTACCGCCGCCGTCGGGCTGTCGGCAAAGCCCACCGCATTTCACCACTTTTGCTTGCCGCCGCCTATTGCCATCGACTTTCTCGACACTGCTCGTGGTCGACCCAGCTCCACTCATTTGGGGAATCTGCCGTACTAAGGGTTCTTTCTCATGGACAACAAGGTAACTAATTTAATGAGATATTATCTCATCTCTTATTCCAGTTCATCTGCCTCCTTTAATCACCTGACCGAAATCACCGAGAATTCATTTTTATTCGAGCTGATTTGAGGGTTTTCTTCCGTTCATAGAGTGTACAGTGCACGGACACATCAGGACCTTGCGGCCTCCGCTAGACATTCCATCTCACCGTACCAGATGACTTGAGGATGCGCGCAGTATGTTCAATCTCACCCTAAATCGGCTGGCATGGCCTACTTTCCTGAACATATTCTAAATATTACTACATTTGGATAAAAGGTGCCACATGCACCATATACGTCAAAGGGGATTTTTTCCCTCTTCTTTCTATATTAGGCAAATTAATGATGTATTGTTCTTTCGATTACTCTCATATTTCCAAGACATCATGTTTACCCTATCTATTTAATTATAGATTTTTGTCCTTCGATTTTGAATGTTGTACAGTTCTTTCAATTTGTCCCCATATTTGCATGTTACCTTATTTTCTTTAACAATCCTACCATTTTCTGCAGCACGTCCCTTGCTATGCAACAGAACTTGTAGTGCACAATCTTTCCCTTTACATAAATAAAGACTGTAGGGATGTCATACTGCACACAAACCATGGATTTACAATCGTTGCTACTGTAAGACTTGATGAACGTGGTGACTCCTATTTTGGCACTGGCTTTTTGAAAGAAATTTCTAAGTTTTATGAACTGAGAGTTGGCACTAGAATTGCACTGCACATAAAAGGGGCTGGTCATGAGATATATGGTAACTTCCCCGACGATATCATCCGTCCAGATTTTGTTTGAAGTAAGTTTTCTTTTCAACTATCTGCATGTTGACTTACCCAGGAATATCAAATGAATTGTGTAGTATTTAAGCAACCAATGGTTATCCCCTTTTCTTACTATATTCCTACCTAATAACTTCTAGTTACCAATACACTTTTCTATTGCCCTGTTTGAACTAAATATTCCCTATACTCCCATTTCTATTAGAAAAAGCCGCTAACAAGGAGACTCCAGAGGTGGAGAACGGGGCTGCCAACAAGCGGAGGCGGGGCGAGCTAGAACCGCAAGCGACTCCAGCAGGCCTAGACTTCATCAGCAGCCTCCCCGATGATACGTTGACAGTCATCACCTCCCTCCTCCCAATCAGATATGGGGCGCGGACAACCGTCCTTTCCCAGCGGTGGCGCCCCCTATGGAACTCCAGCCCTCTCGACCTCATCGACACCCACTAGCTCTGCCATGGCTATCACAAAAGCTTGGATGCGTTCTCCAAGATCCTCGGCAGTCACCTTGGCCCAACCAGAGGCCTTAGAATGGGCAAGTTCCATTCCAACGGCAAGGACCAAGCCAAGCTTGACGATTGGTTCCGATCCCCCGCCCTAGATCAGCTCGAGGAGCTCACTTTTGATGATGGGCATATGCGGTCGCTGCCAACATCCGCACTCCGCCTCACGCCCACGCTGCGCGTCGCCAAGTTCAGGAACTGCCATCCCCCCCTTAATGACGCGCCCACTCTTATTCTACCATGACTAAAGCACCTCGAGCTTGTCGCTGTCTGCCTCTCAAACGAGGACATGGAGCTCCTGCTCCATGGTTGTACTGCACTCGAGTACCTTCGTCTTCAGGTGATTAATGGGTTGAGTACCTTCCACATCACCTCCATGACTCTGTGGACTATTTATGTGTGTTGCTGGTGCGGCAGGAAGACATCGCAAGATGTGTACCACAGTATGGTCATTGAGGACACACCTGCACTTGAGAGATTACTTGTAGTTGATCAAGAAGGTCCAGCAAGAATCAATGTCATTTCTGCGCCGAAATTGACAGTGGTGGGCTACTCGTCTGACAAATACTCCAAACTTGTTATTGGATCCACACCCGTTCAGGTACAATAGCCGCCTTCCACCTCTCCTTCTACAACATTATTTCTAATTCTGAAGATGTTTGTTCGTCTGTCATCCAGAAAATGATTCCGACAAGCTTGACCCCAAAATTGTGCACAGTGAAGGTCTTGGCACTAGAATCTATCGGCCCCAAACTGGAGCAAGTTGTCAATTTTCTGAGATGCTTTCCGTGCCTGGAGAAGCTATATATCGAGGTGATGTTCCTTTCCTGTTAAATGTTAACCATAAGGGAGTTCAATTTGTGACACCTTTTTCCAAGTTTATAATGACAATGTACTATGACTTCTGAAGGATTCTTTTGGAGGATGTCAGTACATACATGCCCCCCCCCCCATATTGGTTGCTTGATCCATATGGTTACAATCAATATGCATTTCTCCTTTGTATTTATCTGTACTAGTTTTCTTAGGGAACTTCTTATCCACTCCAACCTCTTGTGAAGAAGGCTACATTTTTCTAGAATGTAATCAAATGCCCATGTTAATCATGTCAGATCGAAGATGGCATGTTAGTGCCTTTTTCAAATCCTGCAAACCAAATAGGCATGTAGTAATGTTCAAAACTGCATGTAGGCACTAACACGTTTTCTTCTTTTGCAGATAATATTAGGCCCAGTGGTGGATAATGTGATACAATATAACAATCACGTCGAATGCCTAGATCTGCATCTCTCAGAAATTACTTTGAACTTCTATCGAGGGACCTTATAAGAGATTATATTCGTCAGGTTCTTTGTTCTCAGAGCAAGGGTACTGAAGGAAATGAGATTTGCCCTACATTTATTTCGCAAAAATGAATGGTTTGTTGATCAGCGTCGGCGCCTGCGGCAGAATGGAATAGGCTCCAAAAATGCTGAATTTCATTTTGGAACTTCAGATGATAGAGTAGTCAGAAGTCATCGTGTCAACCCCATACATGACTTCTCAGTGGCTGACCCTTTGCAAAAATTGTGAGGTTTCGAAACCAGACTTAGAATTGGTAATATTAGTTTGAACCTCTCTGATATCCATGTTCAGCAGATCAGCGCGAGCGTTTGAAGCTGATGAGCTGAATTTCATTTCTAATATCAGTTTGAACCTTGTAATCTTCGAATTTGAGCCATATAACTCTCGAATTTGAACCTTGTAATATTTCGAGCTTTTGTGGTACAATCGTTGAAATGGCATCGTATGAGACTCGTATATTGCTAGCACTATTTAAACCTTAATATGCAATGGTCTTAGATTTTATTAACCATTATCGAATCTGTTTACCTTGTCGATATCAGAGCACAAGATCTGTATAGCTAACTCGACTGTGATCTTCGACATTATTGCAATACGCTTGGTTTCTTCCATCATGTGCCTTTGTAGAAACCTGAGAATTAATTATCGCACTCGAGTGTCCATCATCACCCTTCTGTATAACTTTGACCTCATCACCCATGGGTAAACTTATGACCGAAGTCATTCCACACACTTCATTTTTACAAAGCTTTTTGCCAATAAACACCCACGATTTGTCCCTCTTCTAGCCGACGAGTGGCCAAATTACCCGGGCAGGAAGCTTGCGCAGTAAACTGCATGGTAGCGCGGGAACAGGCTCACCGATGATACATTTGGCGCCTCTTCGAGCCCACGTGTGCGGTACGGTCTTGTCAAGCGTGCACTAGAATCCTCTGCTATGAATGTCGTGACAAGACGTGACGATTACAGGCCGGCCGACCACCATTTATTACAGCGACCATTTAACCCTTGTGTCTCTTCAACCTTTCGATCGTGCCCCACCATTGCAATAAGCACACCCACCACAAGAAATTCTAAGAGGGTATCCTGCGTGGCTCCAATGGCGCTCCGAACGGCTGCCGACAACGAGAAGCAGTTCACCATGCGTGCTGTGGTGGAAACCCACTGAAGGTTCGTGGACCTCTTGGTGGTGTACACCAACGACCCGGTCTGGGTGGAGCACTCCATCCACATCATGGAGCTGTTGCTTGCCGAGGAGAAGTACAAGGTGGTCGGGTCCGACCTCGAGTACACCCGCGCTCGTGCCGGGTCTCGTCCCGAGGTCACCGTCTCCCAGATGTGCGTGCGCAACCACGTCCTCATCTACCACTACTTCCTGGCCACAAGGCCTTGCGAGCGTTTCACTAGGTTTGTCAACAACCCCCACTACATGTTCACTATGGTGGACATCACCAACGATGTAAAGGTGCTCGAGAATTCGGGCATCGCCTGCTGTCGGTGTGAAAACCGGCGGATCTCGGGTAGGGGGTCCTGAACTATTCTTCTAAGGTCGATGGTAACAGGAGACAGGGGACACGATGTTTACCCAGGTTCAGGCCCTCTTGATGGAGGTAATACCCTACTTCCTGCTTGATTGATCTTGATGAATATGATGATTACAAGAGTTGATCTACCACGAGATCGTAATGGCTAAACCCTAGATGTCTAGCCTGTATGATTGTGATTGCCTCTACGAACTAAACCCTCCGGTTTATATAGACACCGGAGGGGCCTAGGGTTGTACACAGTCGGTTTACAGAGGAAGGAATCTTCATATCCGAACGCCGATCTTGCCTTCCATGCAAAGGAGAGTCCCATCCGGACACGAGAGGAAGTCTTCTATCTTGTATCTTCATGGCCCATCAGTCCGACCCACGTCACATAGCCTGGACTCCCCGAGGACCCCTTAATCCACGACTCCCTAAGTAGCCCCTGAACCAGGCTTCAATGACGATGTGTCCGGCGCACAAATTGTCTTCAGCATTGCAAGGAGAGTTCCCCCTCCGAATATTTCAAAGTAGTCTTCGAACACAGATAGCGTGCCCGGCTCTGCAAAATAAGCTCTGCAAAGAGTATAATATTTAACAAGTCCCATCTACTGACATCTTCTGTAGTGAGACGCCACGTCTCCACCCGGTCATTATTTCGAACCGTTTGCTAGCCTCCCGCTCCATGTTTCAAGATGCGGTTTCTATTGGCACGTCTTGTCGAAGTGGAGATCATGTCCCCTTATTGCGGGATTCTCATCAATACGGGCGTGGGTAATCCAACCGTCCCGTCTGCACGACCCTTGGGGAATAGGCGAGTTTTAAGGCAAATTGGGAGGCGCTTGAAATTCGCGGCCTTATAAAGAGATAAGGATTCACCTTTTCACCCACGCCTTCTTTCTCTCTGGCCACCCATTCTCGAGCTCCAGCGCCCAAGCTTCTATCCTTTCCGTCTCGAAAAAGCACTCCGACCATGTCCGGATCTGGAGCGCAGGGCAAGTGGATGGCCTCCTCCATCACGGAGAAGGACATCACGAAGCTCCGGGAGGCGGGGTACTTGACCCAGGAAATCGCCCACCGGCTTCCGGCCCAGGGGCAGATCGTCCCCACCCCGGAGCCCCATGAGAGGGTGGTGTTCATTCCCCACTTCATCCGTGTGTTAGGGTTTCCTCTACACCCCTTCGTCCGTGGACTCATGTTCTACTATGGGCTAGATTTCCATGATTTGGCCCCAATCTCTTTCCTCAATATCTCAGCATTCATTGTCGTGTGCGAGGCTTTCCTCCGCACCCCACCTCACTTCGGATTGTGGCTGAAGACCTTCAATGTGAACCCGAAGGTGGTGGGTGGTCAGCACGCCGAGTGCGGAGGCGCTATGGTGAGCAAGATGTCCAACGTTGTGTGGCCCAAAGGCACCTTTGTGGAGACTGTCAAAGGGTGGCAGCAGCAGTGGTTCTACGTCACACAGCCCCGTGACACCACCTGGGCCGCGGCTGCCAAATTCAAGTCCGGGGCCCCAATGTGGCTTACCTCCTGGTTAGAAAAGGGCCTGGACTGGGCATCGTCCGACGAGGTGTCAGCGCTGCAAACGCGCATCAAGAGCATGGTGGACAAGAACATCAAGCATGTCAATGTGATCCAGGTGATGCTTTTTCGCCGGATCCTTCCTTGCCAAAGCCAGACTTGCATGTGGGAGTTCGATATGGCCAAGCACCAGACCTTGCAACAGTTCTTCAGTGCTACACACGAAGGCATCTGGAAGGTGCTTTTTAAGGCCAATGAGACTTGGCCAAAGACGACCAAGGATCATGGGTACAACCTGACCCATCCCGCCAGTTCAGTAAGTTTTTCGTATTTCAAGGTGTATCCTTCACCTGTACATTCAAGGAAGATGTATGAGCTTCCCTATATGTCTTTTCAGGGCTGGACAAAGAAGGCGGAGCGGATCCAGTGTCCGGCTTCGCTGCCCGAAAACCCAGCAATCCCACTTCTTTCGAAGATGTTGGTTCCGGCGCCCTACCAGGCGCCGGAGAAGAAGGCCAAGAAGAAGGCCAAGGAGACCAGAAGTGGCTTCCGCCGTAAAGGTACTTCGGACGTGACGTCCGAAGATGCCAAAACCCACTCCTCCCCCACCGAGGACGAGGAGGAGGAGGAGGAAATCAACTCTCCCCCTGAGGGGGGAAGGAAGAAAAGGGCGGCATCCACGCATCTGGAGGCAGAGGCGTCCAAGAAGGGGAAGGTCTCCCTCGTGGACAACTCTGCGTTGGACACCGATAGCAGCTCCGAGTGGCGCCCCAGGGATAAGCCCCTGGCCGAATCGTAAGTACTCAAAGGCACTTATACACACATATTTCCAACTTCTTTACTTTGTGGTTTTAATATGTCGAATCATGCGCTGCAGTCCGGCCCACGCCCGCCCCCAGCGATCCTCATCTTTGGGGAATTCGCTGGATCCAAAGGTGATGGACAGTGGGTCACTTCTGGCGGCCTCCTCTCCCAGTACCATGGACGACGCCGAGGTGTTGTCCCGAAGGACCTCCCTAGGCCAGGTAGAGATACAGGAGGCCATCAGGGTAGTGCCAGAGGGTGATACCTCGGCCGCCGGACACATGGGGGAGCAAATCTGTCGGTGGGAAACGACACCTATGGGATCACAAGAATCCCTACTACGGTTGCCGGGGTGCAGGGTTGCAAGAAGAGCAGGATTAGTAGTCAGCACAAGGATCGTTTACCCAGGTTCGGGCCACGAGGATGCGTAAAACCCTAGTCCTGCTTTGGTGGATGTATTGAGTGTTCTTGAGCCTCTGAACTAGCTATGGTGGCTGAGTAGTTCCAGAGAGCCGAATCCTTCTTCAGTATGCCATGGGCCTCCTTCAGTATGCACTTGCTGAGTTGGCCTGGGGGCTGCATGTTGCCACGCAGGTGCCTGCCCTGCTGGTTGGGCTGGCAGCTGCATGCGAACGGTGGTGGAGTCTTGGCTGGCGTGGGCCTGGAGGTGGTCCTGCTGGCGCCCTTGGCGAGGGCCTTGCCGCGGCGCGCTGTTGTCCCCGGCAAGGATCTTGCCAGGGGTCTTGTGGTTCCCCTCGGCAAGGATCTTGCCGAGGATCGCTGCCTTCTAATCCTCATCTGATCTTGAATATGTCTTCACAAAGATCTGCATGCCACCACAGAGGTGCCTCCCAAGCCCTGGCCCAACATGGTCGATGGCGTTGGAGACCGTGGGCTCAAGGGCGGCTCGCTCTGTTGGTGTTTGGGCGTGCTGCCCCGGCAAGGGTCTTGCCGGGGCTGCTGAGGCGCCCCCGACAAGGGTCTTGCCGGGGGAAACTTCTCCGCCCCTTTGCTTCTTTGCGTTCTTGGTCTTGGCGTTGCTCTGGCTGTCTTGGGCTTCGGTTTTACCTCGGTTCACCTCTCCTATTCTGCTTGGTGTGGCCGTGGGCGCGGCTCCGACTGGCCGTGCACAGGTAAAGGGGTACAAAGGTGCGCCCCTTATTTTGTTCACCGATAGGATCCCCCGGGCCTGGGCCACACATAAGCACGACGCGTTGTTGGGCCGGGCCCAAAACGGTGCGCGGGCAGGCGGGGCGGTTTTTACCACGGTAAAAAAAAATCGCACGCTGCGCTTCCCACGACCCGCGCGCGACGTGGGCGGCATGTGTGGGGCGGTGCCCGCATGCATGCGTCACATCGCAGTAAAGAGGCGGCTCGCGCCTTCCCCATAAAAAGTGAGAGGCATGGAGGCGCGGCTCATTTACTGGATGGACTCGGGTCGCAGTCTTCAAGGCGCCCATGCCCCCCTGATCATGGGGCAGGGAACGGTCGCCTCACCCGTCCTTTCGATTCTACATGCTCACCACGCGTCCTTCATGCAGGTGGCGGACTGTGGAGGCGGGAAACAAGGTCGTTGCTGGTTGGGGCAGCGGGTCGGTCCCGATTCCCTGCGCCCCCGATGGCTGGATTGGCTGAGCATGGCGGCCGAGCCCCAACCCCGCCCCTTTATAAGGAGAGGAAAAGGGGGGTGGCGCTCCGCACTCTTCTATCTTCTATCTCTTCCTGCGTCTGCTTCTCCTTCTCATCTGCCATGGAGAAGGGGAACCCCGGTCCCTCGATGGTGGCGGTGAGGGTCGCCGCTCGACAGCGCGTCACTCCCTCCCGAGCTCAAGGTGGCGGCTGGCGCGAGGGAAGGGGAGGGGCGAGCCGTGGGCGAGGTCATGGTGCCCGGGGAAGAGGAGGACGGGGCGGCGCGCCAGCCTTGCCCTCGCCAATGATGTCTTTACTGATGGAGGGCCACGTTGGAGACCAGCCTTGTGAGTTCTTCATCAGGCTGCGCCGGCCTCCGCGTCGCCGTCTTCGCCTTCCCACCGTGTTTGCTCGGGAGATGGAGTGTGACCCGCCCCAGACCCTCAGATTGCACATGAGGGGTTGTGGGAATGGGGGCACGCGGGTCGACGTCGACTTCCCGGCTCCTCGGGTCATGTACCTCCGCCGTGGATGGAAGACGTTCTCTCGCATCCACAGCCTGACGGTGGGGCTCGTCCTCTACTTCAAATTAATGGAGGACGGCCTGCTCTCCGTCAAGGTCTTCGGGGACCATGGAACTCGCCTGAAGTGCTGTGTGGAGAGCTCCTCCGATGGAGAATCCGACAATGGAAGCTTTTCCTCGAGCAAAAGTGACGAGGAGGACAGTGCGGCAGATGACGGGGACGAGTCCGACTAGGCGTCGGGCGCCCTGCACCTGGACGGGTGCGGCAGCAGCAGCATCTGCACCTAGCCGCTCCTCCGGCGGAGCTTTGCCGGGGGAGGGGCCAGCTCCTTGAACTTCTCGGGGTCGTCTCCTTGGGTGGCTAGTGTCGGGGGGCTGTGAAAGGGGAAGAGGGCGGGCGGCAAGGCCGTCAACTCGGAGTACGCGGACACTGACGCCTTCGTCGCGTGAGCGGCGACCTGCCGCCTCGTCTTCCAGCTCCTTTCCCGGCACCATCATCACCGGCCCATCCATGGGTGGCCACCGAGGTGTTCTCTTGGTGCTTTCTGCTGATCGTAGTTCGCCTAGGCGCCCCTTTTGCCCCTTTCACCTCCTTGACCTGCCTCCTGAGGAGAGGGACAAGAAAGGGATCATGGGCATCTCATCTCTTTTTTAGTCTGTAAGCCTTCGGGCCTTGTTAAATTTAAAGCTTGTAATCCCCCTTGTTCATGTTTCTCTTTCCGTACGAACTGTACCTGTATGGGACGTTTTTAATGAAGAAGGGTGTTTGTTGGGTTCTTCGTGCGTGAGCGAGGCCCATGCCAAGGATGAATCCTTTGTTATTTTCATGATAAAAGTTATCGCCCGGCAACAGGCCTTGCCGTTTCTCTTCTTCGGCCGACCGTTCTCGCGCTTTTGGTGGAGGCAGGGGCGAAGTAGAGTTAGGCTCCTCGTTCATTTCTTCGCCACCGCAACTACTACCAAATTCTGACCCAGGAAGTAACTCTCGAGCATAGGGAAGAAGGGAGTACGGTGGTTTTAAGATATAAACGAGGCTTCACATGTCCCAGCTCCATACGGAAATGTACATCAGGGGGATGAAAAACTTATCTGAATCCACAGCGCCCGGCAACCTTGGCTCGCCGTGGTTGGATCCTTATATCTTCAGCCCCCGGCAGGCTCGCCTTGCCGGGGTTGGAGCGTCTGTTTGTTCTCCCTTTCCCAAGTGGCTCAGCAGAAGTGCCCTGCGAACCAAAGAAAACAGAAAAGACGCTCAGCAGAAGTGCCCTGCGAACCAAAGAAAACAGAAAAGACGCACACCCGACCTCTAGGCTAGCGGTTAGTCGCTGCTAAGCACTATCAACCCTAACCGAGGACGAGACTCAACCTAGCATGCATGCTATAACTTAGGGCGCCAGCGCTTCATTTATTTATGCTCAGGGTCTGCGCCTGGCTTTGTCTGTAGGGTTACATGCCTTGCCGGCAAAGCTTGTACAAAAGGTGGCTTGCCGGGGGGCCCGGCAAGCCGCGCCTTATGGGTAAAACTTGCGAAGATGCTCGATGTTCCAAGAATTACTCACTAGGACAGCATCTTCGGTCTCCAGATGGACTGCGCCGGGCCTGGTGACTCGTATTACCCGATAAGGGCCTTCCCACTTCGGCGTCAACTTGTTGGTATTCTTGGCCAACTAAACGCGCCGAAGAACAAGGTCACCTTCCTCAAAGCTTCGGGCATGAACCTTGCGACTATGGTAGCGGCGCAAGGCTTGCTGGTAGCATGCTGCTCTCACAGCTGCCCGAAGACGATCTTCCTCAAGAAGCGTTGCGTCATCTTGCCGCAACTGCTCTTGCTCAAGCACATCATAAGCGAGCACTTGAGGTGACCCGTATATGAGTTCCATGGGGAGAACTGCCTCCGCCCCATATACTAGGGCAAAGGGTGTCTGACCGGTGGCTCAATTTTGTGTCGTCCTGATTGACCAAAGAACCGCCGGCAACTCATCAATCCAGCGCCTTCTGCTCTTGTGCAGCCTGTCAAAGGTCTTCATTCTCAGGCCTCGCAACACTTCATCATTCACCCTCTCAGCTTGGCCGTTGCTCCAGGGGTGTGCCATGGAAGCAAAACAGACCTTGCTGCCGAGGTCTTGAACGTACTGCATGAAGGTGTGGCTTGTGAACTTCGTGCCATTGTCGGTGATAATCCTGCTTGGCACACCAAAGCGGCAGACCAGTCCCTTGAAGAACTTGACGTCTGACTATGCTGTCACCTTTCTCACTGCTTCCACTTCCGGCCACTTTGTGAACTTGTCGATTGCAACGTAGAAGTACTCAAAGCCCCCGACTGCACGGGGGAAGGGGCCCAGTATATCGAGCCCCCAGACCGAGAATGGCCAGGAGAGAGGAATTGTTTGAAGGGCTTGAGCTAGTTGATGAAGCTTCTTTGAATGGAACTGACATGCTTCACACTTGGTTACTAGTGTTGTCGCATCCTGGAGGGCGGTGGGCCAGAAGAAACCTTGCTGGAACGCCTTGCCGGCAAGGGCCCTCGACCCTATGTGGGAGCCACATATGCCTCCATGTATCTCTGCCAACAGCTCCAGTCCTTCCTCCCGGGGGATGCACTTTAATTTCACACCGTTCGGCCTTCTCATGTACATGACGTCATTGCCGAACTGGTACAGGGCAGACCAACGGGCTACTTTTTCCGCTTCTTCCTGCTCCTCAGGAAGCTCCCCTGTTTGGAGGAATCGGACGGTATGCTGCGCCCATTTCGGATCCTGGGGCTCGACGGCAAGGACCAAAGGCATATCTTCCGCCATGGGAGCGACTGTCTCTACGGCCAGGGCTTGACGCCCTACCGGAGCCAGTTGCTCTTGGGCAGGCTCAGTGTGCACGGCAACATCCTTGCCGGCCGTCTCAGGGGGCTCGGCAGGAAAGTACTTGCCGGGACCTGATTTCCTCCGCTTGTTCTGCCATATTGATGGTTCGACGGATGGCTGAGTTAACCGAAGCAAAAAGGTACCTGGTTCCACAGGTAGCTTGAATGCGGCACGCTTTGACAGATAATCGGCGATGTCGTTCTCCCGTTCAGGGAATGTGCTCCGCTTGGATACCGTCAAAGCGCTCCTCCAGCTTCCTCACTTCGTCTACGTAGGCATCCATCAATGGATCTGGTAATCCTTGTTGACTTGCCTGACGACAAGCTGCGAGTCACCCCTGATGATGAGCTTCTTCACCCCGAGGTCTGCCGCGATCCTGAGACCGGCGAGCAGCCCCTCGTACTCAGCAGTGTTGTTCGTGGACATCTCCATGGGAAAGTGCATCTGGACCACATACTTGAGGTGCTCTCTGATACATCTCCAACGTATCTATAATTTTTGATTGTTCCATGCTATTATATTATCTGTTTTGGATGTTTATGGGCTTTATTAAACACTTTTATATTATTTTTGGGACTAACCTATTGACCTAGTGCCAGTTCCTCTTTTTCCCCTTGTTTCAGTGTTTCAAAGAAAAGGAATATCAAACGGAGTCGAAACATAATGAAACCTTCTAGAGAAGTTATTTTTGGAAGGAAAGCTACCCGATAGACTTGGAGTGCACATCAGGAAAGAAATGAGGGTACCACGAGGCAGGGGGCACGCCCTCCACCCTCTTGGGCCCCTCGTGGCTTCCCTGACGTATTTCTTCCGCCTATATATATCCATATACCCTAAAAACTTCGGGGAACAGAATAGATCGGGAGTTCCGCCGCCGCAAGCCTCTGTAGACACCAAAAACCAATCGGGACACTGTTAGGCACCTGCCGAGGAGGAACCCTCACCGTGGCCATCTTCATCATCCCGGCGCTCTCCATGACGAGGAGGAGTAGTTCACCCTCGGGGCTGAGGGTATGTACCGGTAGCTATGTGTTTGATCTCTCTCTCTCTCTCTCTCTCGTGTTCTTGATTCGCACGATCTTGATGTATCGCGAGCTTTGCTATTATAGTTGGATCTTATGTTTCTTCTCCCCTCTACTCTCTTGTAATGGATTGAGTTTTCCCTTTGAAGTAATCTTATCGGATTGAGTCTTTAATGATTTGAGAACACTTGATGTATGTCTTGTCGTGCGTATCTGTGGTGACAATGGGATATCACGTGATTCACTTGATGTATGTTTTGGTGATCAACTTGCGGGTTCCACCCATGAACCTATGCATCGGGGTTGGCACACGTTTTTGTCTTGACTCTCCAGTAGAAACTTTGGGGCACTCTTTGAGGTTCTATGTGTTGGTTGAATAGATGAATATGAGATTGTGTGATGCATATCGTATAATCATACCCACGGATACTTGAGGTGACATTGGAGTATCTAGGTGACATTAGGGTTTTGGTTGATTTGTGTCTTAAGGTGTTATTCTAGTACGAACTCTAGGGCTGTTTGTGACACTTATAGGAATAGCCCAACGGATTGATTGGAAAGAATAACTTTGAGGTGGTTTCGTACCCTACCATAATCTCTTCATTTGTTCTCTCGCTATTAGTGACTTTGGAGTGACTCTTTGTTGCATGTTGAGGGATAGTTATATGATCCAATTATGTTATTATTGTTGAGAGAACTTGCACTAGTGAAAGTATGAACCCTAGGCCTTGTTTCCTATCATTGCAATACCGTTTACGCTCACTTTTACACTTGTTACCTTGCTGTTTTTTATATTTTCAGATTACAAAAACCTAGATCTACCATCCATATTGCACTTGTATCACCATCTCTTCGCTGAACTAGTGCACCTATACAATTTACTATTGTATTGGGTGTGTTGGGGACACAAGAGACTCTTTGTTATTTGGTTGCAGGGTTGCTTGAGAGAGACCATCTTCATCCTACGCCTCCCACGGATTGATAAACCTTAGGTCATCCACTTGAGGAAATTTGCTGCTGTCCTACAAACCCCTGCACTTGGAGGCCCAACAACGTCTACAAGGAGAAGGTTGCGTAGTAGACATCAAGCTCTTTTCTGGCGCCGTTGCCGGGGAGGCTAGGTAAGCGGCACCCACACCCCGACTAAGCAGCTTCAAGGCCGTTGTTCGGGAGGTGAGTGCTTGAAGGTATATCTTTAGATCTTGCAATCGAATCTTTTAGTTTCTTGTTTTATCACTAGTTTAGTCTATAAAAGAAAACTACAAGAAAATGGAATTGAGTTTGTCTCATATGCTTCATCTTTTTAATATCTTTCGTGAGTATGATGGAAAGGAAAATTGTGCCAAAGTGTCAGAAGAAGAATGCATTAAAATGTTTGGCACTAAATACTTGAATGATGAGCATGATTACAATGTTGTTAGTATGAATTCTACGAATATCCATGATGCTAATGATATGCAAAGCCACAAGCTTGGGGATGCTATGTTTGATGAAGATGATATGTTTTGTCCCCCCAAGTTTTGATGAGCAAATTTATTATGATGAAAGCATGCCTCCTATTTATGATGATTATTGTGATGACATGTATGCTATAAAGAATAATTATAACCATGAAACTTGTCATCTTGATCTTAATTTTCAATCACATGATAGTTATTTTGTTGAGTTTGCTCCCACCACTACTCATGAGAATAAATTTGCTTATGTGGAGAGTAATAAAAATTCTATGCTTGTTGATCATGAAAAGAATGCTTTATGTGATGGTTATATTGTTGATTTCATTCATGATGCTACTTAAAATTATTATGAGGGAGGAATATATGCTTGTAGGAATTGCAATAATATCAAGTTTCCTCTCTATGTGCTTAAAGTTTTAAAGTTAGGCTTGTTTTGCCTTCCTATGCTAGTTGATTATTGTTCCCATAAGTTGTTTGCTCAAAAAATCCCTATGCATAGGAAGTGGGTTAGACTTAAATTTCCTAGTCATATTCTTCATGATGCTCTCTTTATGTTTCAATTCTTATCTTTTATGCGAGCATCATTGAAATCATCATGCCTAGCTAGGGGCGTTAAACAATAGCGCTTGTTGGGAGGCAACCCAATTTTATTTTAGTTTCTTGCTTTTTGGTTCTGTTTAGTAATAAATAATCCATATAGATTATTTTTAGATGTGGTTTTGTGTTTCAGATAGTGTTTGTGCCAAGTAGGACCTTTGGGAAGACTTAGGTGAAGTCTTTATGATCATGCTGTAAAAAACAGAAACTTTAGCGCTCACGAGATTAGCTAAAACTTTTTACTGGAGAGTGATATTTAGTTGATTATTTTTGCAGATGATTACTAGACAAATTCCTCAGGTGAACCAATTTATTTTAGAATTTTTGGAGTTCCAGAAGTTTGCGTTAGTTACAGATTACTACAGACTGTTCTGTTTTTGACAGATTCTGTTTTTAGTGTGTTGTTTGCTTATTTTGATGAATCTATGAGTAGTATTGGAGGGTATGAACCATAGAGAAGTTGGAATACAGTAGGTTTAACACCAATATAAATAAAGAATGAGTTCATTACAGTACCTTGAAGTGGTGTTTTGTTTTCTTTCGCTAACAGAGCTTACGAGTTTTCTGTTAAGTTTTGTGTTGTGAAGTTTTCAAGTTTTGGGTAAAGATTCGATGGACTACGGAATAAGGAGTGGAAAGAGCCTAAGATTGGGGATGCCCAAGGCACCCCAAGGTAATATTCAAGTACAACCAAAATCCTAAGCTTGGGGATGCCCCAGAAGGCATCCCCTCTTTCGTCTTCGTTCATCGGTAACTTTACTTGGAGCTATATTTTTATTCACCACGTGATATGTGTTTTGCTTGGAGCGTCATTTTATTTTCTTTAGCTTTGCTTGCTGTTTGACTACTCATTGATCTTCACTTATATCTTTCGGAGTAGTTTGTCGTTTGCTCTAGTGCTTCACTTATATCCTTTTAGAGCATGGCGGTGGTTTTATTTTGAAGAAATAGATGAACTCTCGTGCTTCACTTATATTAGTTTGAGAGTCTTTATAACAACATGGTAGTTTGCTTTGGTTATGAAACTAGTCCTAATATGATGGGCATCCAAGATGGGTATAATAAAAACTTTCATATAAAGTGCATTGAATACTATGAGAAGTTTGATTCTTTATGATTGTTTTGAGATATGAAGATGGTGATATTAGAGTCATGCTAGTTGAGTAGTTGTGAATTTGGGAGATACTTGTGTTAAAGTTTGTGATTCCCGTAGCATACACGTATGGTGAACCGTTATGTGGTAAAGTCGGAGCGTGATTTATTTATTGATTGTCTTCCTTATGAGTGGCGGTCAGAACGGCGATGGTCTTTTTCCTACCAATCTATCCCCCTAGGAGCATGCGCGTAGTACTTCGTTTTGATAACTAATAATTTTTTGCAATAAGTATGTGAGTTCTTTATGACTAATGTTGAGTCCATGGATTATGCGCACTCTCACCCTTCCACCATTGCTAGCCTCTCTAAATACCGTGCACCTTTCGCCGGAATCATACACCCACCATATATCTTCCTCAAAACAGCCACCATACCTACCTATCATGGCATTTCCATAGCTATCCCGAGATATATTGCCATGTAACTTTCCGTCGTTCCGTTTATTATGACACGCTTCATCATTGTCATATTGCTTTGCATGATCATGTAGTTGACATTGTATTTGTGGCAAAGCCACCGTTCATAATTCTTTCATACATGTCACTCATGAGTCATTGCATATCCCGTACATCACGGAGGCATTCATACTGAGTCATATCTTGTTCTAAGTATTGAGTTGTAATTCTTGAGTTGTAAGTAAATAGAAGTGTGATGATCATCATTATTAGAGCATTGTCCCAGTGAGGAAAGGATGAGGGAGACTATGATTCCCCCACAAGTCGGGATGAGACTCCGAACAGAAAAAAAAAGAAAAAAAAGAGGCCATAAAAAAAGAGAAAGGCCCAAATGAAAAAATAAAAAAACGAGAGAAAAAGAGAGAAGGGACAATGCTACTATCCCTTTACCACACTTGTGCTTCAAAGTAGCACCATGATCTTCATGATAGAGAGTCTCCTATGTTGTCACTTTCATATACTAGTGGGAATTTTACATTATAGAACGTGTTTTGTATATTCCAATGATGGGCTTCCTCAATATGCCCTAGGTCTTCGTGAGCAAGTGAGTTAGATGCACACCCACTTAGTTTCTTTTTGAGCTTTCATATACTTATAGCTCTAGTGCATCCGTTGCATGGCAATCCCTACTTACTCACATTGATATCTATTGATGGGCATCTCCATAGCCCATTGATACGCCTAGTTGATGTGAGACTATCTTCTCCTTTTTGTCTTCTCCACAACCACCATTCTATTCCACCTATAGTGCTATGTCCATGGCTCACGCTCATGTATTGCGTGAAGATTGAAAAAGTTTGAGAACATCAAAAGTATGAAACAATTGCTTGGCTTGTCATCGGGGTTGTGCATGATTTGAATATTTTGTGTGATGAAGATAGAGCATAGCCAGACTATATGATTTTGTAGGGATAACTTTCTTTGGCCATGTTATTTTGAGAAGACATGATTACTTTGTTAGTATGCTTGAAGTATTATTATTTTCATGTCAATATTAAACTTTTGTCTTGAATCTCATGGATCTGAATATTCTTGCCACAAGAAAGAAGATTACATTGATAAATATGTTCGGTAGCATTCCACATCAAAAAATTTGTTTTTATCATTTACCTACTCAAGGACGAGCAGGAATTAAGCTTGGGGATGCTGATGGGTCTCCAACGTATCTATAATTTTTGATTGTTCCATGCTATTATGTTATCTGTTTTGGATGTTTATGGGCTTTATTAAACACTTTTATATTATTTTTGGGACTAACCTATTGACCCAGAGCCCAGTGCTAGTTCCTGTTTTTCCCTTGTTTTAGTGTTTCGAAGAAAAGGAACATCAAACGGAGTCGAAACGGAATGAAACCTTCTGGAGAAGTTATTTTTGGAAGGAAAGCTACCCGATAGACTTGGAGTGCATGTCAGGAAAGAAACGAGCACTATAAAAAAAAGACACATCCGTGACATTTTGGGCCGAACAAATTTTTTTTCTATCATACATATGACACTTCTATGACGATAATTGTGACAAAACCCGGTATCATCATAGATGTGGTGGGCTCCTACTTCTATGACAAAATATCATGACCGAAAATGGGCTTTTCGTCCTGGGCGGGCCGGAGACGCAGCTGCATGACATACTTTGGGACGTCAATGACGAAAAAAACCATGGTAGAAGCGAGGGAGGAAAATTTCGGGAGTTCCGGTTACGGTGGGAGGTCGGGGCGGCGATGCGCTGCTTTCTCGTGACACGACGCTGCTGTGTGAGAGGCGTTGGCTTTAATCGAACCCGGCGAGGCGTTGGGCTCTAACTGAACCCGGCGAGGACCTTGCGCAGGCTACGTTCATCGAACCCGAAAGCGATCGATCGATGGCTGTTAACTGAACCCGATCGAGCGATTCTTCGCTACTGCGACTAACTGAAGCCGATCGATGCTGCCTCTGGGATGAACAGTGAGCGTTGCGGGGGGATTTGGATGAACAGTGAGCGGTGTCGTTGCCTCTGGATGAACAGGACCCCGTGGTGTGGTGGAGGGCTGGATGAACAGTAGACGGTGGAGGGGTGGCCGTGGAGGGTGGTTGAACAGGACCCCGTGGTGTGGAGGGCTGGATGAACAGTAGACGGTGGAGGGGTGCCCGTGGAGGGGTGGTTGAACAGTAGCCGGTGGAGTAGCGCGCGGTGGAGGCTGGATGAACAGGAGCCCGTGGAGGCTGGAGGAGGTCGACGGTAGCCCGTGGAGGCTAGAGGAGGTCGACGGTGGAGATGAACAGTATCCCGTGGAGTCCTGCTTATGCACGCCACACCCCTCCCGATGAACAGGACCCCTTTCACCGTGAAGCGCTCCAACACAAGTCCGCTTTATCTGCTTTGGCGGCACGCCACACCTCCACCCCGCTTTTGGACCGTAGGGAGGTATGTTTCCTCCGTTTTGCGGTTTGCCACACCCCTCCCAATCAACAAGACCCCCGTTTCGACCGTAGGAGGTCCGTTTCCTCCGTTTTGCGGTACGCCACACCCCTCCCGATCAACAGGACCCCGTTCTGAACATAGGAGGTCTGTTTCCTCCGTTGTGCGGTACACCAGGCCTTGTTTCCATCGCCTGTTCCGTCCAAGTTGGTTGGCTCCCACGCGTTCCGTTGCCTCCCGATGAACATGACGCATTTCGTTGCCTCCCGATGAACACGACGCATTCCGTTGCCTCCCGATGAACACGACGCATTCCGTTGCCTCCCGATGAACACGACGCATTCCGTTGCCTCCCCATGAACACGACGACGATGCTGTTTCTCCGTTCTGACCCAGCCATGTACACGAGCCCCTGGCCGTACGTATGCGCGAGTAGGCGTTCGAGACCCTGCCCATATGTATGTACGTGGCCGTATTTTCTTTCTTGCACCCTCGCCGTTGTACATATGTGTACATGCTACGTGCGCGCCTCTACTACGACACGTGCGTGCCTCTACAACGACCAGTATGCATAACGTCAGCGACCAGAATGACAACGCTACGTACGCTTCGACCAGGTGGGTCCCGACTGTCAGGCACTTCCTTGCGTGCGAAGATGTAGCTGATGGGTCCCAGCAGTCAGGGGGGCGAATCGTTTTTTTTGCCCGGATGCACTTCCTTGCGTGCGAAGATGTAGCTGGTGGGTCCCAGCAGTCAGGGGGGCGAATCGTTTTGTTTTGTTTTGCCCAGACGCACTTCCTTGCGAAGGTGTAGCTGGTGGGTCCCAGCAGTCAGGGGGGAAACTTTTTTTCACGAAATACGATGGCCCGTCCGGTGGGTCCCCGCTGTCAGGTGGAGGAATAATTATTTTGCGCGTAATAAGGAGGCACTTCCTTCATCGCGGCCGTGGACCCAAATGTCGGCCTCTCCACGTCTGATCCACGTCGATGGAAGCCATTCCTTGACCATGTTGACCACGCCGCTACCGAGAGCACTGTGGCGGTGGACGACGGCGAGGCCTAGGAAGGGGACGACACGGAGCCGGGAAGACGCGGCGGTGGATGCCCAGCGTGAGAGGAGCACGAGGGTTCACTAGTTCGCAGCGGTGTGAGGCTGCCGTCGGCCGCAGAATAACGGGGGGTGTGGGTGAGTAGAGGGATGGCCCGCCGGTGGGAGTAGTAGGGGCGGTGAGGCCTTCACTGATCGCAGCCGGGCCACGGGAGGCAGGAGCACGAGGCACGACTGCCGCTGGTTTGGGCGGCCGGAGCAAGAAGACCAGAGGTTGAAGAAGCACTACGGCCATTGGATGGACATCAGACGGTCACTAGAGCTAGAATCGTGCATATTGACTAAGTTGACAAAGCCCTCCGTCCCGTCAACTTAGTAGGCCCACAAGTCAGCCTGCCACTATACTAGGTCCCAGCTAACAGGGGGAGTATTCATTTTTTTGTGCGTAATAAGAAGGCACTTCCTTGCGTGCGAAGATATAGCTGGTGGGTCCGAGCTGTCAGCGGCGGTAACTTTTTTTTCGTGAAATACAGAGGCCCTTTCGGTGGGTCCGTGATGTCAGGTGGAGGAATCATTATTTTGCGCGTAATAAGGAGGCATTTCCTTGCATGCGGCCGTGGACCCAGCTGTCGGCCTCTCCACGTACAGTCCACTTCAGATGCATGTCGGTCGTTGACCACGTTGACCAGGCCCGCCGAGAGCACCAGGGCGGTGCACGACGGCGAGGCCTAGGAAGGGAACGACACAGAGCCAGGGAAGACTCGGCAGTTGTTTCCCACGTGAAGGGGAGTACGACTGTACGAGGGTTTACTGGTTTGTCTGCCGTCCCCGGAGAATAATAGCAGGTGTGGGTGAGTAGAGGGATGGCTAGGCCAGTGATGGGAGTACGGTGGGGCGGTGAGGCCTGCACGGCAAAGACCGATCATGCGGAGGAGGGAGCAGTCCTCACGGGCGCTTGTTTAAGCGGCCGGAGAAGGAAGAGCAGAGATTGAAGAAGACGACGGCGTTGGATGGACATCCAACGATCCTTGCCAAGGCGTCAACCTTTTTTAGGAAAGCCTCAAATCTGTGGAAAACAAAGATACAACCCATCCGCCATTGCTTCTAATAATTTACAGCCCATTTGCTAATTCTTAAGGTTTTTTGGAGCCCATATTCTTTTTGTTAGCATTACAGCCCATATTGTGGCCACGGTTAAAAATTATACGAAATTTTGCATATTTCAAAAGGTCCGGACTATTTTTAATCCTGAAATTTCAACTCACATTCAAACTGATTTTAAAAATAAATATATATCAATATAAAATCCAACAAATTCTCCATGCATAAAAATTAATGTAACTTAAAATCTTGAAATGAAAAAAAGATATTTGAAACTGATTGCGGTTTGATGTGTTTTAAAATGTACAGCCCATTTCTCATTCTTGATAGGCCATTTTCTCGCCAGCCGAATGAAGCTCTCCTCGTCTTGAAAGATTTGCAAATAATAGGCCCGACAAAGCAACTTACTTGGCAAATCACAAAAATCGGCTGTGGCCGTGGACCCATTGCCGTCACCTCTCCACGTATAGTACTCTTCTGATGGAAGTCGGTCGTTGACCACATTGACCACGCCACGCCGAGAGCACCAAGGCGGTGGACGACGGCGAGGCCTAGGAAGGGGACGACGCGGAGCCGGGGAAGATGCGGCAGTGGATGCCCACGCGGAGAGGAGTACGAGGGTTCACTTGTCCGGCTGCGGCGTGAGGCTGCCGTCGCCGCAGAATAACAGGGGGTGTGGGTGAGTAGAGGGATACCCTGGGCCAGCCGTGGGAGTAGTAGGGGGCGGTGAGGCCTCCGCGGCATCACGGCCGGCCACGAGAGGCAGGAGCACGCGGCACGAACGACGTTGCTTTGTGCGGCTGGAGCAAGAAGACCAGAGGTTGAAGAAGCACTATGGCCGTTGGATGGACATCGATGACGGTCACTTTGGAGCTAGAATCGTTCATATTGACTAAGTTGACAAAGCCCTCCATCCTCGTCAACTTAGTAGGCCCTAAGTCAGCCACCCACTATGGTGGGTCCTAGCTAGCAGGGGGTATTCATTTTTTGGTGCGTAATAAGGAGGCACTTCCTTGTGTGCGAAGATATAGCTGGTGGGTCCGACCTGTCAGCGGGGGGAACGTTTTTTTCGCGAAATACAGAAGCCCTTCCCACATACAGTGCACATATAGTGCGTAATAAGGAGGATCTTTCCTTGCGTGCGACCATGGACCTCGTGGGTCCCAGCCGTCAGGCTCTCCACGTACAGTCACTCTTCCGATGACTCTCGTATGTTGACCACGCCGTGCCGAGCGCACCAAGGCGATGGACGACGGCGAGGCCCCAGACTGGAACAACCCAGAGATGGGAAAGACGCGGAAGTGGAGTCGCAGACGGAGAGGAGTGGGAAACTTGACTGGTTGGTAAAAGGGGTGGGCCTACACTCGGCAGAGAATAACAGGAGGTGCAGAGTGGAGGGATGGCTGGCCGTCGGGTAGCGTTTGTTGAGGAAGCATAAAACAACGCCATTTGGATGCCGAAGATGGAAGCAGCGGTTCCGTCGTGGCTGGGGAAGAAGACGAGAGATTGAAGAAGAATGCCGGCCGTTGGATGTAAATCCAACGCCTTCTTAGGCTTCGACCTACTGGCCCACATGTCAGCCAGTCCATTTGTTTCGGATTCGAACTTCTCCTAGAAAAGTTTCCATTGCGAAATTCAAAAAAATGAGTAATTCAAAGGAAAAATGAATTTGAGGCTATTAAAAAGGGTAGACTTCCCCTCCAAACAATTCGCGCTAAAATTGATTATTGCTGCTATCCAATTCGGACTATCTATGGAGTATTAGGTGTAAAAATTTGGATATTCGTAGACGAAGAATAAGCATACTTTCCCTCTAAAGAGTGAAGAAAAAGACTTGGTACAGCTAGAATACCGAGTGGATGTGGAATCCTACTTGAATTCCAGTCAGAAAAGGAAACTCGAAT
>CM038674.1:416531561-416658784 GCA_021605145.1 Aegilops bicornis
ATTTTTAGTCCATTTGGTGGGCTGGGTAAAACAATGATGTAGCATCTATGCAGCCCGTTTAAATCCCATTTGCATTTTTCTCGAAATCCGCGGACTTGCTGGGCTGGGTGAAAATATCATGTTGGGCTAGACGGAGAAATGTTATAAAAACATAAACACATGATTGCACGTCAGTAAAATCTTTGCAAGCTTATGTATGCAATCACTAGGAGTTAACTTGGCAAGTTATATATAAACAATTATTATTGGAGTATTATTTTGTAAGAACTTTCAACTTATGAAATAAAATATCATTTTAATTTGATGAGTTAATAGTATGTGGGGTATTATTATTTTTTAGGCTAGATGTGGGACAGTTGAGTTGGTTCTAGGGGAAAGTACTGGGAGAAAACTCAGTTTACATCGAAAAAGAAAGTGGGAGAAAATTAAGAGACCTGCTGGGTCCACCTGAGGAGAGGAATATGTCGGGAGGAAGGAGATTCAAAGCACGGCAGCCGAGTGAACTAGTTTTTTTACGGACAAGTGAACTAGTTTACATACATAAGCAAATAGCCACTAAAAAAGCAATCAGGTTAATGGGTTCTTAAAAGAAATATTTCGGACAAAACAGATAATTACGACACATAGGCTAATGCATGAAACACTCAGATCTAATGCATGAAACACTCGGATGATAAAGGTGCTTATAAACAGATAAAGTACAACATCTAGACCTTCCTGGCACGCTTGATCATGACGCCGCGGCTGTCCGTGTACTCGTCGATTCTGAGAAGCGGAACCGCCCTCATGTCCAAGATCTGCCTGTACATGTCGTAGCATGCGATGCGCGCCCTGGCCGCATAGGTTATGTAGGCTAGATTCGCAGGTACCTCCCACGTGTTCGGTCGTCTTCTTTCATGTTGGCGTATCGTGGGTCGATGATGGTCTCAGCGAGGTCAACCACGGAGTCCTTCTCCCGCCTGCTGTCGATGATCTTGTATTGCTTACGGATGTCGACAAGCTTGTTGCACCAGATGGCCGAATCGTATGCGTTCTTCCTTCTCTCCACCGTAGTGAAGGTGCAGATTGCCGCCGATGAAACGAGCGAATGCTCGAACTGGTGCAGCCATAGGACCGAGGCGAGGCGAGCTTCACCGAGTACGCATTGTTGGTGTACATCACATTCAACTTGGTGCAGCCATAGGACTGAACGGCGAACTCAAAGGGGAACTCCTTGCTGAAGTCCATATCCGGCAGCTCACCCTCGGATCGCCATTGGAGTCTCTTCGAGTGAACGAGTGTGTAGGCGGTGGCAGATTCGCTTTTTCAGCTCTTGGGGAACCGGATTCAACAAAGAAGTTGAGTGTGTACAGCGACAACATTACTACCCTCCCTCGTCCATTGCCGCCCGACAGAAGATGCACCCTCGGCGCATTCAAACGCCTCCATTAAGAAACCTACTCCGCCACACGCCGGTTCACGAGCGGGTCTGTATTGGTACTATAATAACAGGAGTTAGTGGTCACTTTACTTAAATTTAATTAGCTTTAATAGAAATTTATACTTAAAACAAGCAATGCATTTGCTCGTTCTATCAGTGCCACAGGATCAACATGCACAACAATTAGAATTATTATTCTCAGGACACACAGGATCAGCACATTTGTCGCACTTCCACAAAGATAATACTACCAAGTTTGAACTGTTTGTTATGGTTGTTGTCCTCTGCATCATCATGTCGTGTTTCCCAGCTTTCAAGATTCAGAACCAACAAATAAGATCCAAATAATAAGTACAACAAAGATGCCCACACATCTCATTGATTCCCAGCTTGCAAGATTCCGAACCAACAAATAAGATCCAAATAATAAGTATAACAAAGATGCCTCCACATCTCATTGATTCCCAGCTAGCAAGATTCAGAACCAACAAATAAGATTCAAATAATAAGTACAACAAAGATGCCTACACATCTCACTGATTCCCAGCTTGCAAGATTCAGAACCAACCCATTAGAGCCTTTTGATAAATTGAATATCGGGATTAAATCCATCTTGGCTAGCCATGTCATACAATCGAAGAACTTGGCGAATGCTCTTGAACGTCACAACATCTGTAGTTGAGTATTCCTGTTTGCACAGCATGTTTGCACAGCACAAACAAGGAGACAGGAGAGCGTGATTTCACTTTAATAGCGGCCTCCTTGAACTCAACCTCCAGCTCTACTTGGATGAGGTATGCCTGGAGTTCCATGATTCAATTCATACGCCTTTTTTCTGCATAGCTTCAATTGAAATGAAGCAAAGATTGCATCATTCACTAGCAAGAAGTACTTGCTCTTGTGAGTCAAGTGTGTTCTTCTTTAGTAGTTGCACTAAAATTGAGGAACATTAAGGTTGGCTGTCCGCTCATGTAAGGTGCAACTATAATTTTCTTATCCTTTTGTGCAGTTCCACTAAAATAAAGTGCCATTGTGGTGACAAAGTGACGGCTCCATCTTGCAAAGGCTAATAAAATGTTGCACGAGATTACAAGCGAGAACTTGACGGAGATTTTGGAAACTCCAATCACCATTTTGTGCAGTTCCACCAAAATTGAGAGATGTTGCCCACGTGACATTTTAGTTGAACCGCACAAGACACTCATTCCAAAAAAGTGTTTTGTGCAGTTCACCAAAAGGTCACAATAGCAACAAGGTGAAATGGATATCCCTATCTGCACAAAATGATAGAAAGTAAACGATTGTCGGTCAATAAGAATATACGAAACATATACAAAATGAAAAGAAGCATCTTAATTATGTTCATGGCAATCACGCAAGGACAATATAAATTTTAAAACGTCAGCAATGCTTCATGTTACCAGAAGCATTACGAACAACAATGAGATTCCTCAAATATGGGATTACTTGGTGGCATTGCTTGTTTACCAGACACAGTAAATGAACAGCAGCTAAAGAGTTGGTTTAAGGGCATGGGACCGTTGGGACACCAGGACACTCAGCAGCATAAAGGAGCAACTTACTTATCATACTGGGGAAAACATCAGGAGTGCCATTTGTAACACAGTTTAATTGCATCTTATCACTGGAGGCATTAGATTAACTATAACATCAAGTTAGACATGTCCCTAAGGTAACAGTGTGATCGCTTCATTTTACATGCGCCCTTACATTAACAACAACAAAAGGTTGGTATAAGGACATGCGACAGTGGACGCATCAGCACAATGTACCTACAAGGAGGCATAAAGTGGTGATGCCGAGCTTGTTCACGCTATGTGAGGGCAGCAAACCTAATCCTGGAGACCTTGTACTATGTGAGGGCAGCAAATCTGATCCTGGAGACCTTTTACTATGTGAGGGCAGCAAATCTAATCCTGGAGACCTTTTACTATGTGAGGGCAGAAAATTTAATCCTGGAGACCTTTTACTATTGAGGGCAGCAAATCTAATCCTGAGACCTTTTACTATGTGAGGGCAGCAAATCTAATCCTAGAGACCTTTTACTATGCGAGGGCAGCAAATCTAATCCTGAGACCTTTTACTATGTGAGGGCAGAAAATCTAATCCTGGAGACCTTTTACTATGTGACGGCAGCAAATCTAATCTTGGACATACTCTGTTGACTTGTCCACCAGCCGCCACTTTCTATCCTTTTTTCAACCAATAATAGATATGTTCCTTATCCAGTTTGTACTGCGTTTTCCCATTATTTCCCTTTTCAACCAAGAGACCGGTTGGGTATCCGGTCTCTACTACTTTCACCATATTATTTCCTCTTTGAATCAAGTCCTAGATTCATGCTACAACTTTCCCCCTTTCTTTGTTGTTTGAACAAAGCCCTAGATTCGAATGCATGAAGTAGCTTTACCTCTAATAATACTAAAAATTTAGGTGGCTTTGGAAGAGCTGATGGGAGTAGAAAAAGATGCACATGCAGAAACATGGGGAGCTGGGGTAGTAGAGCAAGGCCGCTTTCGAAGAACTTATACCTGGGGTCGCCGGGATGTCGGCGGCGGCAGGTCGGATCTGCAGACAATACGGCAGGGAGGAAGAAGGGTCGGAGGACCTCCCGAGCCGGTGCTGTGTCGGAGAGAACGGCACGGGCAGAGGATCGGGCCCTCCGCAGCTGTGGGTTTCTCCCTCATGGCGATGACCGCGTGAACGATGCACCTTTAGTCCTTTACACACACCGGATCAAGGATCCGCCGGATCTGATCTGTGACCAGCGGTGAGCAGAGAGAAAATGTCGCTATCGCTGTCTTGTTTATATCTGGAGAGGATGAGAGAATGAAGAGAGCAACCCTATTAAAGCAAGCGCCAGGCCCTGCGTCCATATATAGTGGAGTGATTATCTTTTTCTCTCCACAACAAGCGCTTTCAATTTGTGTACGTGGCATTAAAGAAAAGAAACTCTCTATTTAAGGTTCACTTGTGCTCCCCGTCCCTCCATTCATTGAACAACCCCACGGGTGAATAAACATACAGTACTAGTATTTATATAGAACGAACAAGCTCGAACTATTTTCGCGTAGTTAAAAGTTGAGGGCGGGGCTTTTCCCGGGCAGTACGCGCGGCAGTTTTCGGGTAGGCGGTTTGACAGAGAGGCGAGGAGGGTGAGCGAGTGGGGCTGTGCGATTTGACGGCGCGTTACTGCTGGAAAGACTTGTGATATGACCACTCACTATAGTCATGAATTATTGGGCGCCCGACCGGGTGATGCCCCCTTCCGCTCCAAGGCTCTAATCTGGTGCATGACACGTCGACCTGGATGTTGGCTCTCCCACATGTCGGAGTAGTAAGAAGGAGCACAGAATGATGCGGTATATACTAGTACTATACTACTCCCTCCGTTCCTAAATATAAAAGTCTTTGGAGAGATTCCACCATGCACCACATCCGTAGAAAAATGAGTCAACCTACACAAAAAATGCATCTATATACATCCGTATGTGGTCCATAGTGAAATATCTACGAAGACTTATATTTAGGAACAGAGGGAGTACTACTCAGGTCGGAGGAGTGCGAACCACGGCAGCCCAGTGAACCAGCAGTGCGAACCACGGTAGCCCAGTGAACCAGCAGTAGAAAACAATGTGGTGATATGTCCATAAACAACAATGTGCTACGGTCCACACTGTAGCATGTACAGTAACACTCCTATTTGTTTGGATCCCTGAGTTAGAGCTAGTTTCGATTGAAATAGCCTCAAATTATCGAAACAAGAGGGGTTAGTTTGAGCTAGTTTGCTCTAACCCAGCTAAAAAAACGAGCCCGGTGGAGAGGTTCTAATTGGGTTAGTTATCCTCGGGCCCACTAAAAGAGAACTAAAAAATCTCACCTGCCGCACAGATCGCTCCCCCCTCTCGCACGACTCCTTTCTGTTCCCCATAGGGCCGCCCGCCCAAGCGCCGCCCTCTCTCTCTCCTCGGCCGCCCTCTCCTTCCGGCCTCCGCCGCCCTACTACGGCCGCCCTCTCCCTCCGGCCTTCGAAGGTCGCCCCGCTCCCCCTTCACCTGTCGTTTTTCTCCCTCTGTCGTGCGCGGCAGCGGCGCATCTACCAAGGAGGTCACGAGAGGGGTGAGTTTGTTCGTTCCTTCACTGTCTTATGGCCATATCATTGATCTTGCCTGCTCTAGCGCTAATTCTGATTTGGAAAAGTAGATCTTGATCAAACTTGCTATAGATTTGTGGTGCACGCATGGAATTGTTTGATGCTGCTTGAGGAGGTAATAAATCTTTCTAGAGGCCCAAAGATTCAGGTCACCTTTCTAGGTATTTCAATTTCAGGCTTGCATTATTTGTAGAGTCCCAAAGATTGATTCACCTTTCTAGGTATTTCAATTTCAGGCTCACCTTTCTAGGTATTTCAGTTTGAGCTTGCATTATTTCTAGAGGCCCAAAGATTCAGTTCACCTTTCTAGGTATTTCAGTTTGAGCTTGCATTATTTCTAGAGGCCCAAAGATTGATTCACCTTTCTAGGTATTTCAGTTTCAGCTTGCATTATTTCTAGAGGCCCAAAGATTCAGTTCACCTTTCTAGGTATTTTAGTTTCAGCTTGCATTATTTCTAGAGGCCCAAAGATTCAGTTCACCTTTCTAGGTATTTCAGTTTCAGCTTGCATTATTTCTAGAGGCCCAAAGATTCAGTTCACCTTTCTAGGTATTTTAGTTTCTGTGCTTGCATTATTTCTAGAGGCCCAAAGATTGATTCACCTTTCTAGGTATTTCAGTTTCAGGCTTGCATTATTTCTAGAAGCCCAAAGATTCAGTTCACCTTTCTAGGTATTTTAGTTACAGACTTGCATTATTTATAGAGGCCCAAAGATTAAGTTCCCAGTCGGCGGCAAGAGGCCCTGCTACCCATGCCGGTGTCGACCTCAACTCGCAAGGGTCAAGGCTTGAGGGGTTCCTGGCTTGGGCTCTACAGAGCCTTCCCACAGAGCTGACGATGGCGAGCTCCTCCCTCGGTGCGTGAGGGCTCCGGCCCCCCCTATCGTGAATGACTTCCGTGATGAGTTAGCTCATTCTTTGTTTCATGAAGTGTTCTTTTATTTTGTGAAGCTTGATTGACGACTTGTATGTTTAAGTGGGATATCTTATTTGTATGGACAAAGTAAAAATTATCAGGTTTTGCATGCTTGATTTGTATAGATGGTTCGTTTATGTTGTGAGCGGAGGAGGCCACAGAAGAGCCGGCCACACCAAGAGGGTGCTTGGATCCAAGGGACTTATTTTAGTCTGACTAAAAATAGGGTCCAAAGTAGTCAAATGATTGAGATAGAGCATTTATTGTCAATCAAACCCTGCCATCCATACACCTCTTTTGTTTAGAGTTAGTTCAGGGTTAGAATCTAACTCTAACCTCTAACTGAGTTAGAGTTCTCCTCGTCTCGGTTCATCGCCGTCATACTTTCCCCATTCCTATGTTTTCAGTATCCTGTGAATCAAAGAGGCCCTTTTTATGGGAAAAATCAAAGAGGCCCTTAGACTAGTTTAGGTCCGGTCATTTTTATAAACGTGTTATGTCCAAAATTTAATGAACGTGTTCTGCTTTCCATGAAAATAATCCGGTTTCATGTAGTAATTCATTCATTTATTTATTCTTCTGCGGGGGGTTTGCATGTAATTCGTGAGGTCTGAAACGTAAAGTACCCCGGCATATTCTCCGAGTCGTGCATGCACTACGACCCAGATGCTCTATGTCCCACATGTCGGTGAATGGGAGCATGTGGAAATAGCCTAGGAGTACATATAGGAGGATAAATGTGTGAAAAAATATGTACTGTGAAGCGTAGCCGCGGTTCGAAAAGGAGACCTAAAGTGATGACAGCTATAGGTCGCACGCACCCAACTAGTGGTACTAGACATACGACTAATTTTTCCCTCAAAAAAAGAGAGGCACGAGTGCTCAAGATTCCTATTCTATAAACACGAGTCCCATCTCGACAACAAAGGTCTGTACTACTAGCTCTCCTCCCTCGCTTCTCTCATCTAATTCTAAACTTCGGCCGACGCCCGGTGGGCGGGTGGGTTTGCTCAATTGCGCCCCACCTCACAGTGAAAACGTTACGATCGGAATAAAATGCCATATACTCCTCCGCTCGTAGAATATAAGCCTTTTAGATACTAGTTCAAATGGAATACAACATACGAGATGTATGTAGACATAGTTTAGAGTGTAGATTCACTCATTTTCCTCCGTATTTAGTAGTCACTTGCGTGGAATCTTTAGAAAGACTTATATTTGGGAACGGAGGGAGTACTATACTAATAAAACATTAAGGCCACGAGGCGATGCAAAGGTTGGTTACAGGAGGCAAGAAGAAGAGATGCATCCATCGACGACGCCCACCTCCTCGACTCAAGGCGCCGCCCACCGAACGACGCCTAAGTAGCAGCGGCTTCGTGGCTGTGTCGACGTGCTTCAACAACGGCGTCCCAAAGATTCCAAATACCGGAAGAAGGCCAACGCGTCTTTCGCCCTCGCTTGCCTTGTAGTGGCCTATGTAGACGATTTCCTCAGAGACGTGGATGTGCAGGTCGACGGTTTCTTGCATGGCGAGGCAATCGCTGGCGGCGGCCTCGAGGTGCACATTCTTCATCGCGACCTCCGGCACTGCAGGGCCACGTGGCTTGAATGAGTTCGTCACCATGTAGGCGGTGAGGGTGGCAGGCAATGAGGAGCCCGGGCGCGCTGGCCGGAGCAAGACGGCAAGGTCGTGTGCCGCTTCTTGACGGTGGTGAACTTGCGGATGGAGTTGACCATCATGTCGTCCCATGCGAGAGGCGAAGCCGGCGTCGGCAAAGACTACGATGCTGCGGGTCGCCAGACCGTCTGGAAACATTGCTGTGCGGGCGCAGGCCGGCGCCTTTGGATGATTTGGCGAGCCGATCGCCGCTGGCCCATCGCCTCCATAGGTGCTTGTGGCTTCTGGTCACTTGGTCTTGGATTGGAGTGAGCAGTGTTGCGCAGAGACTTGGGAGTAGATGGATTGGAGTGGTGGGGCGCCTTTATAATATGAGAGTCCAAACTCTGTTGCATTCACATCGTGCTGGCTCTATTCTGCTTCTCCAATTAATTCCCTCTGCATGTAATTGAGGATGCATCATTGACCGTTCAACGTCTCGAAAACTACTACCCTCTTCCTCCTTGGCATTCAAGCACCCATGGACCCGTCGACGACGAGGTGCCTATGGTGACTTCATAAATTTCAAGATGATAGTGTCGTGCGTGTGTGCGTTCATAGGGGTGAGTGTATGCGCGTGTATATGAGCGCTTGCGTCATCTTGTGTCAAAAAACGTAAATGCATGTCAAAAGAGACTAGTCAAGATACTCAATATTGTGCACCTCGGAGAGGAAAACGATAGAACTAGTACGTATTTATTTATGGTGCAGATTCACTCATTTTGCTCCATATGTACTCCGTCTCGGTGTAGTCTAGTCACTTGTTGAAATCTCTAGAAGGGCAAATACTCCTTTCTGGTTTACAGGGCTATACTAGCAAGTAGTTATGCGTACTAGTACAATAGTGGGATCACATAGCAATTTTGTCTCATGCAAGAGCCTGGCTATATCGTGCTCCAATGTTCAGAATCGCAACGCTCGGTTTGCGCTTGGCTCTTCGCCTCTTCGAGAAGACGAACAATGATGTTACTACTACTGCTTCTATAGTGTCGAATCCACTGCTGCATGTCCGTCCACCGCGAGCGGGACGGATAGCTTGTTGTAGAAGTACTACTAAGAAAAAGTCTGTCCTCGTTTGTGAGCAACCGCGCGCATGGGCGAGGGAGAAGGCGTGTAGTAAGATCAAGCTTCTCCTCGTTGTACGAGTTGACGCGACACATCATAGCACTGGCCCCACATGCTTGCCTCTAAACTTGGCTGAAAGACCATGATGTACAATATATTTGCTGCAACCTCTAACATTTACCCACCACAAATTAAAACATATGTGGCTGTATGCATCGTTCTGATGCAGAGGCCGGGGAGTCCCGCCTTTTCGGAAAAAAACAAATTAAAATATATATTCCTGTCTTGACCAGATGAGCGTGCAAACTACAATCACCAGGGTGACGGGTAGGGCCAGAAGACTATTTAAAAAAAATTAAACTTCGAGACGGCCACATAGCATGGAACCGACCCCAACGATTTTAAGCTTACAGGCACGGTACACGCTATCCTAGACTACTCTACACATGAAACTGCCACACGAGCGTCCGGGCTGCACTTGGCTCTTTGGCTCTTCGGGAAGTCGAACAATGATGGATTACTACTGCACTGGAGGAGTACTACAGTAAGCTTCTGGCCATCTGACACCGATTGAACTATGCATGTCCACCGCGTGCGGGAGGGAGAGCATGTAGCGAAAGCTACTCCTAGTCTTGCCAGCCACCACGCTCATGGGCGAGGGAGGGACGCTCCTGCCTTTGCGTGTATGACAGGTGGGCCCGGCGGTGTGTGGCCAACCTGTCATACAGCCAAAGGCAGTGATTAAATCCAGCGAGGGAGAGGATAATCAAACTTCTCATTGATGTACGAGTTGACGCCACACATCAAAGCACTGCACTCGATATACTCCCTCCTTTCCGATTTATAAGGCTCAATTCAAAAATCTCACCAACCAAGGTACTGTAGATGGTGAGTGGTGGAATATTTTTTGTAGTTTGCAAAAGCACCCAATTAGTGGTCTTGTTTTTCTCAAAAAAGTATGTTTATCAATGCATTAATTGCAATGCATGCATGCATAAATTATATGCATTGGTCAATTTTCTCTTAATACTTGCATGCAAGGATTTAATGCACCTTGAAATCTGAACATGTGATGGGGAACAACCAAATTGAGCCTTATAAAATGGAAAAAGTGAAATTTTGAGATAAGCCCTATAAACGGGAAAGGAGGGAGTATTTCAATAATTTGCGTTTACCGATGCATTAATTACAATGCATGCATGCATGTCGTGACTCTTCTTTTGATACTACTTGCATGTGTTGATTTAATGCACCTTGAAGTAGTACTATAAAATATGTGACGGTAAAGCTTTGTAATACCCCGACCCAAGTCGAGAGATGGTTGTGCACGAGGAGGGCGAGATCATGCAGACCGAACAAGACCCGATGATGGAGCTCTCTAAGGTCTCGATGGACCTCACCGTGCTCCACTGCCCCTTGTGCCTCCGCCCCTTGACGCCTCCAGTGTATGAGGTTCGAATACACCTCGCCCGTTCGGCTGATTGAGCAAGGTGCAGGTTTCTTGATTGATGTGCTATTCGATTGATTTCTGCGGTGCAAGGGAGGGCACTGCCTGCGCAGATCGCTGCCGAGTGCCCCGGGAACCAGCGGCAGCGCGTGGCGCGAAGCGCAAGAAGCGGGCTTCGACGCGGCGGAACATGGCGGTGGACTCCGTCCTTTCGTCGGTGAGGGTGGAGTGCCCGCACGAAGGCTGTGGGCTCTACATCACTTACCACAAGCTTCGCCGATCACCAGGGCGTGTGTCCGCCGCTACCGCAAATGCCCCGTGCCCGTCTGCGGCTACAAAGACCCGCCACCGGCGCTCTACCACCACATCAGCACCGCGCATCCCATGCCCGTGCACAGGATCCAGTACGGCAAGGTGCTCCAGCTGCAAGTGCCACTGTCAGAGCCACGGCTCTTGCTGTTCGTGGAGGAGGACCACCGCGCGTTTTTCTTGGTCGGCGGCGTGCTCGACATCGGTGCGCCTATCGCCGTGTCGGTCGTCTGCATCAGAGCGGGGGCGTCCCCACTGCCGCACTACTTGGCCAAGCTGTGGGCGAACGGCCCGCCGGGGGAGCCCAAAGGCACGACCGACGCCGTCAAGGTGGAAATGGAGGTGACAAGCAGCAAGGATCCCGGCGATGTCGACGTGCAGGAGCTGACCTTCTTGACAGTTCCGCCCAAGCTGCTGGCCGGGCTAAGCTTGTGTCCCTCCACATTCAGATTGACAAGCTCACGTCCTAAATGTTTCTACAATGTCTTACATTTATCTTAGTAATATGCTAATATAGGGATTACCTTGGTCTACTTTAGCTTAAGAAATGGTGGGTTTTGGTGGCGATGCAGCAATTACTTCGACATCAGATCAGTAATTTCCAACAGTCGAACGGATATTTTGTGTCTATTGGATATAAAGTTCCTTTGGGTAAGAAGTACTACTTGTCATCAAGATGGATAAAAGGAGATGTATGTAGACGTATTTTAGTTCTAGATACGTCCCTTTTTATCCATTTTGATGCCAAGCACTCCCTCCATTCCACAATACAAGCCTTCCATTTGTCAAAATATAGATGTATCTAGACATGTTTTAGTATATAGGTACATCCATGATATAGCCAATCGGATGGTTGATAACACTACAATTCGTAGCTACAGATGCGTGTGTGACTCCCAGATGCAGAGGCCGGGGGTCATCATCCTCCTTTCGAGAAAAAACAGACACGTGTGTGAGAGGACAAGTGTGTGCGTGCACCTCTTCTCTTCCTGTATAACATACTACTAAACTCAGAGTACAAGTTTTTGTGGGTGGCACGATGGTGCGTGCGAGAAGTCCCGAGAGATAGGTTTAATGCGTCTGAAAAAAGGACTAGCCTAGAGCTCGCCACGCGGCTATCCCTGTCGAACGCCCCATTAACCGTAAGATATGTATACGACGGTGCCAGTTATTGCACGTACACAGCAGTACTCCCTCCTTTCCGGTTTATAGGGCTTAATTCAAAAATCTCACCAACCAAGATGGTGAGTGGTGGAATATTTTTGTAGTTTGCAAAAGCACCTAATTAATGCTCTTGTTTTTCTCCAAAAATTATGTTTATCAATGCATTAATTGCAATGCATGCATGCATAAAGTAGCTTGCGTCTCGTCACATTCCAAATTACTCCACGCTATATTGAATTGCAAACCTGTTCACACCGATCACAACCTAAACGGTTTCCCACTTAGGAGCGTATTAGTACCACGCTATATTGAATTCCAAACCTGTTCACACCGATCACAACCTAAACGGTTTCCCACTTAGGAGCGTATTAGTACTCGGTTATAAATACTAGTATGCCAAGATGATCGCACATTCTTCCTCAACTCCTCATCCACAAAAACAAACAAGTCATTCAGCATCCTTCCCTTGCGTACGCCATGGCCAGCGTGAGTTACGGTCGAGAGATTGCCACCGTGGAGAGGCGAGCATGGAAGCGGAAGCACGAGAGATGTCCCGCCTACCGCGAGAGCAGCCGACGTGTCTGCCGCGGAAGTAGCAACACAGAGGTCCCGGCCGCTACCGAAGTAGCACGGGGTCCCGCCATTGGCCGATGCAACAGATTGGTTTGGCTACGCGCTGAAGCAGCAGAGATGTCCCGCCGCACCACTTAATGCAGAGATGTCCCGCCCGCGCCGTGGCGGCTCGGGAAAATTTCTCGCGGTAGGCAACGATCGTTATGGCGCATGCATGCGATCGCCCATAGCCGATGGATCGAGATCTCCGGTGGCGAGGATGCAGGACGACGTGAAAGCCTCGTTTGAACAGGCTACGGCGTCATCCGCAACTAAGGGAGGGCAATGAGAGGCTCCGGGCTGAGTGCGACTGCCGAGGGAGAAGATCGTCCAAGTGCGTATCAAAGATGACGAGACCAGTGCCTTGTTGAAGAGGACCGGCGTCATCGTCAAGAAACTTATGGATGAGAATGACATGCTCCGCAACGAGCGCCAAAGGCTGGTGGAGGAATCCGTGGATGTTCTCAAGCAACATCTTGAGGACACGAAAGATCTCATCACCGCTCGCCGCGGAGGCTAGTTCCCGCGGCTTGCAGCAACGCATCAAGAAAGTAGAGATTAGCGAGCCAGATCCTTGTCTTCCTTCTTCTTTTGCCCTTGTGTATTTCAGACGTAGCCTCATGTGGCTTTTTTAATTATCTTTCTAATTATGTAAGACAATTAATCGTCCTTATCTTTCTGTGGAAGATCAATGTTGCCAGGCTGGAATGAAGAAAACTCTTGTTGTGGCGACCCTGGCGTTGTTGTTCTTCTAGTTGCTACTGGGCTTCCTTCAGTTTCCTAGTTTCTTTTGATGTAGTAATCGGTTTAGGATGTGGATTGTGTCGTCAGTTGTGAAATGTTGGGTTCTAGCGCGGATGTTTAGCCTTTTTTGGCCTCTTGGGATGTTGCGATTTCAATCTGGTAGCTTTTAGTCCTTCGTGTTAGGCTGGAGTTGTGCTGAACTTCTTGTGAATTGTGGTGGTTTTCAGTAATGAAAATCGAAGGGGCAAGCCCTTCTTTGATCAAAAAAAATTTAATCGTCCTTATATATTCATCAGTCTTGCTATAAGTCGCAGTAGATGCTATATAGGTCCGTCGGATCTTACATCAAGATTCGTGCTTTCAGATTTTCTTTTTTCTCTCTTAAATCTCAGTCGAGTGAGACATAGCCACGCCATGAAGGAGAGGCTCAGGCGCCATTAATGGAGACCTTGGGAGAGAGGTGGACGGAAGATGGAGGTCAAAGGGCTCTCCTCCCGATAAGCACGCGCAGGGGTCTGATCACATGCTACCCTGCATGGCGCCTCCTAGCTAATAAAAAATGGGGACGCGTGGTGGCAGGTAAATGCTACTAGTAAGTAGAACGCCCACGGTTTCAATAATACTTGTGTTTCCGATTGTAACGTGACAGCACTTGTTCCAAAATGACTTTGTTGATTGTTAATGTGTGCCGCCATAAATCGGACTGCAAATTTACCACGGCATGTTGGTGCCATGTCATGGCACCAAGCCAAGTTTCATTATTTTCATGCGTGTTTTGGATTTACAGGAATTTAAAAACTAAGTTTCTCAATGTTTCCAACCCACCCACGACGCCTAGAATTTTGAATTTCATTCCCATTTCTTGCATGGAACCTAGAAATTTACCCGAGGACACACATGTGATTTTTCAACCAACTTTGGTGCACTGGAACATGTGCTTGTATTTCAAATTTGAATTATGCACACAAAGGTGACACGTTCCCTCCCAAAACCACGAGCCTTCTTGAGAGAAGCTCCGATTTGCAAGAAGCTTATACCAAAATTTGTTCCTATTCGCCAATTTTTTACCACGGCATGGTACTACCATGACATGACACCATGCCAAGTTTCATGATTTTAAAACCAAGTTTCTCAATGTTCTCGACCGAGCCATGATGCCCAGATGTTTGAATCTTATTCTCATTTTTTGCATGGGACCTACTCCCGAGGACACAAATGTGATTTTTCAACCAACTTTGGTGCACGGGAGCATGTGCTTGTAGTTCAAATTTGAATTATGCACATTAAATGACCAAAAACTCAATTAATGTGTAAATAAGGCCAAACGAAGCCGGAATAATTCCAAAAATTAACAGGGCACTCATGTAGTTCTATGTTGCCTTTGTAAATAAACTCAAGGGGGACAACGTATATCGTTTCGCACTCAAAGGTGTACGTTCCCTCTCGTAACCACGAGTCTTCTTGAGAGAAGCTTGATTTGCAAGAAGCTTATACCAAAATCTGTTCCTATTCGGCCATTTTTTACCACAACATGGTAGTACCATGACATGACATCCATGCCAAGTTTCATGATTTTCAGACGTGTTTTGGATTTACAAGAATTTTAAAACCAAGTTTCTCAATGTTCTCGGCCGAGTCATGATGCCCAGATGTTTTAATTTTATTCTCATTTCTTGCATGGGACCTAGGAATTCACCCAAGGACACAAATGTGATTTTTCAACCAACTTTGGTGCACGAGAGCATGTGCTTGTAGTTAAAATTTGACTTGCACATTAAATGACCAGAAACTCAATTAATGTATAAAAAACGACAAACGAACCCGGAATAATTCCAAAATTTAACAGGGCACTAATGTAGCTCTATGTTGCCTTTGTTAAGAAACTCAAGGGGGGGCAGCGTACATCGTTTCACACTCAAAGGTGACACGTTCCCTCTTAGAACCACGAGCTTCCAAATCGGCCCAATTTTTTACCACAACATGTTAGTGCCATGGCATGACACCATGCCAAGTTTCATGATTCCTATCCGAGTTTTGGATTTACATGAATTTAAAATCTAAGTTTCTCGATGTTCTCGGCAGAGTCATGACGCCCAGATGTTTGAATTTCATTCTCATTTCTTCCATGGGAACTAGAAATTCAACCAAGGACACACATGTGATTTTTCAACCCACTTTGGTGCACCGGAGCATGTGCATGCAATTCATATTTAGATTATGCACATTAAAAGTTTAGAAACTCAATTAATGTATAAAAAGGCCAAATGAACCCGAAATAATTCCAAAATTTAACAGGGCACTCATATAGATCTATGTTGCCTCTATAAATATAATCAGGGGGAGGCAGCGTATATCGTTTCAAGATGTAAAGGTGACACGTTCCCTCTCGGAACCACGAGGCTCGTTGAGAGAATCTCCGGTTTTGCAAGAGGCTTATACCAATACTTGTCCCAATTCAGCCAAAAATTATACATATGAAAACAGGGTTTAGATTATCCCGAACATCTCGCTACCTAGACCAATAATGTACTATGATTTGAATTCAACATAAAATGGATACAAATATTTGAATTGGAGAACGTATGGTACATGTAGTTCATAGTGAAATATGATTACTGCTATATGCATGTGTTTTTGTTATCAAGATAATATTTAAATTATTGTATAACTTGACAACAAATGTATTCAAATAAGGAAAATTGATTCAAATTTAGTCCATATGGTATACGACAATATATATGTTCACATGGTGGAGTAAAATGTTCATATATGATGGAAGATCAAAATGTACGACTAGATCAATTATAAACTGCAAGGTCACCTAATGATATATTCGAATTCAACATAACATGGATTCAAAAATTGAAATTTGAGATCACGGCATCTGTAATCATATAAAAAGGGACATTACTCTTTCTTTGGTGGGAATTGATTTGTTTTTTGTTGTTGTTGAGGGAAGTGTGAATCGATTTGGTACTGTGCAGGGTAATCTTGTTCTCCTGATTTTTTGTACATTTTTATTGTAGTTTTTTCAATGGCATATATAGCAATATAGTAAAAGGGGACATGACTCTCTTGTGTCTTTTATGAATTGTTTTTTTTACACGTTAAGTTTGTTCTGCCGAACAAGGAATCCGCACCTTGTTATCCCGAAATTTTCAAGCTCGAGTATCTTTTGTCTCACCTGCTTTGAAACTCCCGCTTCTTCAACTTGCACCGCGCCTTGTTATCCCCAAATTTGACGCCACAGAACTCCCTCCTCATCCGAAATCGCTCCCGCAGCCTGCATATCTGAAATCCCCCTTCTACCCCTCAGCCGAAATGAAGCTGCACATCGCGGTGTCAAAACCGGTGGGGGTACGCTGGTAACTTACCCTACATTTCGAACAAGCGCGTCCCTAAGCTTGGCTCCCCCTCCCCCTGCGCCCCCCATTCGTACCCCGAGGCCGCCAAAACCCGCGAAACCCCCACGCCTCCGTCGGCCTCCCGATCGCCGCCTAGCCGGAGACTCTTCCCCGACCACGCCGTCCACCGAATAGCTTCGCCGCCCTCATCCACCGCAGACGGATGAGGATCCGTTGTCGATCTCGTCGTCCCCGCCGGATCAGCCGCCCGTCCTCCACCTCCAAGGAGCTGCGCCGACGTTACGCCTTCGCCTATCGCGCCACCTCAATCCCCACAGCGCCGTCTTGACCTGCCCCACCGGAACCGCAGCACCCTCACCAATTCCTCTGATGGAGCCGAGGCCAACTCGGCGCCACCAAGGAGGTTCTGCACTCACCGCTGCATTTTATCTTTTATTCAATCTCACGGGGCTGCCGGTGCTCGATACCGAGCAGACATGGCGTCTCCGTCGCCGGCCACATCATCCACGGCGTCTCTCCCCCATGTCGTTGCTTCCTCGGCGGCGACTTCCACAACGGCACTAGATGCAGATGCTCCGGCTCTCGCTCGCGCTGCAGCTCTGTTCTTCTTTGTCGGCCGCTTCTGCCTCTGCTTTCATTCATGCCGCTCTGCTCTTGCTCTCGCTATGCCGCTGCTGTTGCCACGACCTCCGGTAGCTACAGGAGTTTCGCTTAGCACTCGCTCGTGGTGCTCTTGCACGACTTGCTCTCTGCTAGTGTGTTCCCTACTCGGCGTCACGCTGATTTAGATCATCGCTTCTCTCGCTACTAGTGCTCGAACGCCCTAAACATCTATTGCAATGCTCTGTTACTAGTTCAATCAGTTTCGACAAGAAAATTCAGTTTCGATTGTGAAGTTCATTTTCTTGATTAAGTTCAGAGTGAACAGTACTTTACAACATCTGTCGGAGCGACTGCGTGGCGCCGATCGATGCGTTTTACATCTAGCACTTTTTGGTGATGTATTTTACATCATCTATTGCAGATGATATTAGGGTCCCACTTCAGATTAACGTTGTCTGTCTTGTCATGCTTCAGCCTCATCGCCATACACCTTAGCAGAGCTGCTCCAACGACGAAACCGTCCATCATAGCGGAGCAGTACCCTCGGCGCCGTTTCCAGAGGCCTCGGATCTTCTTCCCCGCCTCCGACAGTCACACTAGCATCATCACCATCCTCCACGTCCAACCCAATGATGTTGAGGTCCATAAGGCTATGCCAAAGAGGTTGTACACTCGTCGCATCACTTTGTTTCTCCATTCCTCTGTTCTTCCAATTCATGTGAGCCAAACACAGTGTTGATGAAATCCTATGTTTCCAAATGCTATGTTTTGCACGTCCATCCCTATCCTATTCCTGTGTTTTTCCTGTCCCTGCGTTTATACAATCCTCCAATTCTAAGGAGCCCTTACAGATTTACTTCATTTTCAGATTGGCGTCAAAGAAAACTCAGGTGTTATGTCCGCTCTGTCGTGTCGTCATCCACCCCACCGAGGTGCACCATCGTGAAGCGTTCACCGCAGCAGATCCCCTGCAGACTTTCTTTCGCCACCTCATATCATCTTCCCCATTGCGGCAGCCACGCCTAACTGCATTACCATCATCGATCGAGCAGATGAACCCGAGGACTACATAGTTCCGTAAGAGAGGTCGATCTTCGTGTTTGCTTACGTTATACATCAGTTATTATTACCTGCTACTTTATCGTTCAATCTTGAGTTCTGAATTGCTCATGGGTCTCATATCGAGCCAGCAACGAATAGTATCTGTCTACTATCTGGTTCGTCTGGGGTCTTCTATGTGGTTCATGTTGGGTGGGCAACAAACAATAGATGATCCATTGTCTATCTTTTAAACTGAAGCTATAATTCACCTGCTATCATTAGTTTTGGATCCATCCACTCGCTTGCTACCATCGGTCTTGATTTTTGCATGCACCCCTTAGGCCTTACAAAATCTAACTATTTTTTTATTATGCATGTCAGATATTGTACACAATCGTACTGAACATGTAGAGAAAAAGAGAAGACTGTAGCATGCGAATATAATGCCATGCAGACGCTGCTCCATGGTGGGCGAAGTGCCCCCCCCCCCCTCTCCTGCATTTCCAGATTGTATTCTAGAGGAAGATAACTGTTCAGATGGAGATTCAGAAGGAGCCGACCATGCCTGTTTACCACCTGAGGTGTTTGCTCTAACCTAGCATGCTGATGTTGGTCATATCATGCATATGGCGCCTTGCATTGCTTACATTATACATCTTATATGTCATCAGCTTAGTTTAGATTTGCTTTGTGTGAATGCCACATGTTTGGTTTCTATATCATACTCCCACCATTCCTAAATATTTGTCTTTTAGAGATTTCAACAAGTGACTACATACGGAACAAAATGAGGGAATCTACACTCTAAAATATGTCTATATACATCCGTATGTGGTAGTCCATTTGAAATCTCTAAAAGAAAAATATTCAGGAATGAGGGAGTATATGGGAATTATGCAATGCCATCTTCTTTAGCCGTGCATCATATCGTGAATCATGCAATGCCATCCTGTTTAGCCACCATCATATATGTGAATTGTATCGTGCCATATTTTTTCCATAATGTATTCCATTTGTCAACAATGTTTATACATTCATCTACTCTTCCCGTGCATCAGCCATTTGAGTCGGTCATGGGAAAATCTGGAGTGAAAACAAGGTCTTCTGAGCAGTCAATGCTACCTATCTATGCAGATTTCTTGTTGGTTACAGATAGCTCCTCAGAGGAGGATTCAGAGAGAGATGACCAACAGATCCCCGAGGTGCATGCTCTAACTTGGCTGGGTTATATTGCTCATATCATGCATATGGTGTCTTGCATTGCCATGCCATCCGCTTAGATTAGACATGCTTTGTGTGAATGCCTCATGTTTGCTTTCTATATCAGATATGTGAATTATGCAATGCCATGTTTTTCAGCCGATTATCATATATGTGAATTACGCACCGCCATGGAGCCGTGCATCATATATGTGAATTATCTCGTGCCATCTTTTTTATTACGTATTCCATTTGTCGACAATCTGTGTATATTGAACTACTCTTCATGTGTATCAGCCATTTGAGTCGGTTATGGAAAATCTGGAGTGAAAACAAGGTCTTCAGAAAGGTGCAATGGTACTGTTGAAGCATATATCTCGATGGTTACAGGGAGCTCCTCAGAGGAGGATTCAGAGACAGATGACCAGTCCTATATCCCACCTGAGGTGTATGATCTAAGTTGCAATGTTTATATTTCTCATATGATGCATATGGTGTCTTGCATTGTTTAGTTTAGACATCATATGCACAATATTGAATTCTATCTGCTTAGTGTAGAGAACATACATGCGAAAGTGCCAAAAGCTTAGTATATGAATCAATTATGTCAATTATATCATGCCATCATGTATACTTAGACAACATGTATGTGAATTATTTCATCCCAACCTATTTTAGAAAGACATCATATAGTTTTGTCATGTCATCCTGTTTAGGTACTCATCATATGTTGAATTATGCCATTATATCCTCGTTAAGTTATCCATCATATATCCTAAATCGTGTCATGCTATCCTGTTTAGTTAGGCATCATATATGTGAAATTGTGGCATGTTGTCTTGTTTGGTTAAACAACATATATGTGAATTACCACATCTGTCTATCATACAATGTCTATACGTTCAATTTCTTTTCTTGTTTATCAGCCATTTGAATTGGAGGGGGTGATGGCAGTATCTAAGGGAGCAAAAACCCGTTCTTCACAAAAGGCAGTGCTACCCGTCGATGCAGATAGAACCATGGTTGTACTGGCCCACAAACTAGCCCCGCCACACATAATCGAGACTCTTCCAGATTGCACACTTACACAGTTGGGCAGAGAACCAGCTTCAACCCATCTAACCGCAACCCTGGGATAGTAACCCACTTATAGTTGACAAAGCACCATGTCCACCACAGAGTACCCCCACAAGAGCAAAGATGTAAAGCTATCGAAGTGCCCAAAGCACGAAGACCACCACAGCTAACCCAAACTCCAAGTTTAAAGCGGAAGAGCAACTGTTCTCGTGTCGATTCCGTAGCTATGGTCCATACTCCTTTGCTGTTGCATCACTGTATTTACTCATACCAACTACTTTCGAATTTGAAGGATCCAATTGAAACTCCAATGGTGCAACAGGTATGTTTTAAACCTATTTCTTTAACTGGATTGCTGTTCTAACTTCTTGCTCTATGTTGATTTCAGTTTAAGTTGTATAAACAGTTATGTTCTCATGTGATGCACATTACAAGTGCTGCCAATGCTGTGTAGTTTCTCACACTTATATTCTGTCTATGATGTTGTGTCTTAAAAATATATGAGTTGAACTATGTCTCTATCTTGATTAGGGAACATAAACTAGAATGATATGGACAATACAATGACCATAGTACATAGATATATGTTTGTTTCATGCTGTTATCATGTCCACCTTACTACTGAACGGTTTACCAAAATGAGTTTCAGATACTACAAGCTAAACCTTGTGATGTGTCCGCTTGTTTCTCTTGTAGTATGCAAGCAGAATATTGGAGAAGAGCACCCACTATGCAATGGTAGAGAAAGTAATGCAGATAAGGTTCAAGATAGTGAGACAACCCTATTGGTCTCCAAGAAAGGTGATAAAACGATCTTGTAGGCGGTGAGAAAACCCCATAGTCCTGCGTTGATGTAGTGTTCGAAGTTATTCTTGGCATCACTGGCACAAGCTCTTCGAACTTCATTTGCTGAATCACTTGGCTTCTTGGCCTCAGCTACAAGCTGAAAGGCATCGATCGGCTATCTTTGCGGCAAGAAGTCAAGGATCGAGGAAGTCCTACGGAATTCAGATGCGTACTTTCTTGTGCAACAACAATATTTGGAGGATTTAAGCGCCAAACAAGAGAAAGTTAATAAGCTTGCTAAGCATCTTGCCAAAGATTATGGGTACCCATGATATTGTTTCTTGAACTCTTAAAGTGGTTTCATTCGGACTTGTTTTGTCTTGGCGTTTATATGCTGCTTTGTTCCCTATATTTGCACTGGTGGCGAACTTTGATGCCCAGTGGATGTAATATGTGTAATAGCTGTGATAGCCTAGCATAAGTTGCTTGCTCATTTATTTCCTTGTTGTCTTGTTTATTTGTTTGCTTGTAGTCAGTGCAGTTATTTTTCCGCGGTTTGCTAGTGGCTGCAATAACCTATTTTTTAAAACTAGGCCACAATAACCATGGGCTAATATTTACTGTAGTGACACTGGGCCTTCTACGGGCCGTAGAAACAGTGGGCCTTCTACGGGCCGTAGAAACAGTGGGCCTTCTACGGGCCATAGAAACAATGGGCCTTCTACGGGCCGTAGAAACAATGGGCCTTCTACGGGCCGTATCATCAATGGGCCTTATATGGGCCGTATGATCGATTGGCCAAACATGGGCCAATAACAGGCCGCATTATGGCCGTAAACGGGCTAGAGTTGGAATCATCCGTTCATGGGCCGACCATAATGGGCCACCGATAATAGGCCGCATTTGATGACGCTATGAAAACGGCCCAACGTATTAACGGACCACAAACGGGCCGACTGGATCCACGGGCTAAATTTGGCCCACAAGCAGAAAATGACAGTAACGGGCCATAAGTAAACGAATGCTGGAAATGAGCCCAAGAATAAATGGGCTCTGAGAAGGCCGAAAGATAACATGGGCTGGAAACGGCCCAACTGAATAACGAGCCCTCAATGGGTATAAAGTGATACATTGTTCATTACGGTCCAGTTTCACCACGGGCCGTTAATGGGTGTAAAGTTATACACTGTTCATTGCGGGCCAGTTTCACCACGGGCCGTTAATAGGCCAAGAGTTACATAGGGCCTCATATGGGCCGAAACATGTCATGGGCCATACATGGGCCAGAAGTGAAAACAGGCTGGAGTCATATTGGATGGCCCAGATGACGCTACTGGGCTTAATTCGGATAGGGCGTAACAGGCCTTGGGTTAGCTGGCTGTAAATGGGCTATATGCGAACATGCCGTTAACAGGCTTTCCATGGGCCGGCCCGCCACCTTTTGACCAAGTCAAACGGGCCGGCCTTTTCACTGAGAATGGGCCTCTATTGGGCGTGCCACGTGTCGACGTATCATAGGCGCCTTACATCCAATGAGTGGATGACATCTGTCCCAACGATGAGCCGACACGTGTTTCCTCCAGCCAATGATGATTTTACACGTGGAAAATCCCCATTGGTCGGGGCTATTAACGGGTTATCGGATCCAAAACCCGACCCGATAGCTTAACAGCGTTCCGTTACGGTGGATGCCACGTGTCGGTCACCCTTGACGAAAGCACTTCTGTGACGCGCGATTTATCGTCATGGAATTGGACACTTCCGTGATGATAATTTTGGTAATGTCATGGAACACTTCTACGACAAAGACAGTATGACTATCTTGATTCTGTCATAAAATTGTCATGGATGTACATGCATGACAAAAAACGCGACCTACTGTGACAAACACGTATCATCACGGAAGTGTATTTTTTTTGTAGTGGAGGGAGCCACGAGGCAGGGGGCGCTCCCACCCACCTAGGGCGCGCCCTCCACCCTCGTGGGCCCTACCCTAAAAACTTCGGGGAACAGAATAGATCGGGAGTTCCGCCGCCGCAAGCCTCTGTAGCCACCAAAAACCAATCGGGACCTGCTCCGCACCTGCCGGAGGGGGGAACCCTCACCGGTGGCCATCTCCATGATGAGGAGGGAGTAGTTCACCCTCGGGGCTGAGGGTATGTACCAGTAGCTATGTGTTTGATCTCTCTCTCTCTCTCATGTTATTGATTTGGCACGATCTTGATGTATCGCGAGCTTTGCTGATATAGTTGGATCTTATGTTTCTTCTCCCCCTCTACTCGCTTGTAATGGATTGAGTTTTCCCTTTGAAGTTATCTTATCGGATTGAGTCTTTAATGATTTGAGAACACTTGATGTATGTCTTACTGTGCGTATTTGTGGTAACAATGGGATATCACGTGATTCACTTGATGTATGTTTTGGTGATCAACTTGCGGGTTCCGCCCATGAACCTATGCATAGGGGTTGGCACACGTTTTCGTCTTGACTCTCCGGTAGAAACTTTGGGGCACTCTTTGAGGTTCTATGTGTTGGTTGAATAGATGAATTTGAGATTGTGTGATGCATATCGTATAATCATACCCACGGATACTTGAGGTGACATTGGAGTATCTAGGTGACATTAGGGTTTTGGTTGATGTGTGTCTTAAGGTGTTATTCTAGTACAAACTCAAGGGCTATTTGTGACACTTATAGGAATAGCCCAGGATTGATTGGAAAGAATAACTTTGAGGTGGTTTCGTACCCTACGATAATCTCTTCGTTTGTTCGACGCTATTAGTGACTTTGGAGTGACTCTTTGTTGCATGTTGAGGGATAGTTATATGATCCAATTATGTTATTATTGTTGAGAGAACTTGCACTAGTGAAAGTATGAACCCTAGGCCTTGTTTCCTAGCATTGCAATACCGTTTACGCTCACTTCTACCACTTGTTACCTTGCTGTTTTTATATTTTAAGATTACAAAAACCTATATCTACCATCCATATTGCACTTGTATCACCATCTCTTCGCGAACTAGTGCACCTATACAATTTACTATTGTATTGGGTGTGTTGGGGACACAAGAGACTCTTTGTTATTTGGTTGTGGTTGCTTGAGAGAGACCATCTTCATCATACGCCTCCCACGGACTGATAAACCTTAGGTCATCCACTTGAGGGAAATTTGCTACTGTCCTACAAACCTCTGCACTTGGAGGCCCAACAACGTCTATAGGGAGAAGGTTGCGTAGTATACATCACTCTCCGGTGGGTGCGACAAGAAGCACACCCGGCACCGGCGCCTTGCAGCAAGAAAGCCCCCATCAAAGTACATAATCCAGTCCTGGTCTACTTCCTTGCCGGGGAGAGCGGTCTCCTGGATTTCCTCGTGAGGCGTTGAGGTCCATTCTGCAATGAACTCGGCCAAGACTCTGCTCTGGATTGTCGAGGTACTTTCAAACTTCAACCCAAAACTTGACTGTCAGATGTGGGGTTCCAGCAAACCCTTAAGGTTCGAACACTGGGGTGCGTGTGAAGTCTTTCCCTCCTATTGATCTACGCCCTAGCTCGCTAAGATCTCACGGACGAACTCGACGAACTCATAACCTGAAGAAGAACGAGGTTTATCTTTGGTTCGGGCCACCGTTGTGGTGTAATACCCTACTCCAAAGTGTGGTGGTGGTGGATTGCCTCTAGGGGCGATGATGAATAAGACAAGGCAAGAAACGACCTCCACGAGGTTGAGGTGTTCTTATGGGTAGGCTCTTGATCGGGTTGGATCAAGCTAAAATGAGATGCGATCAGATGAGATGAGATCAGATCCCCCTACTATGGTGGCTAGATCTACTTATATAGGCCCTGGTCCTCTTCCCAAATATCGAGCGGGGAGGGAGCCAACAACGGCGATTAAATTTGAAGGGGGACAGCTAGTTCAAGCTATCCTAACAAAAGCGGTCTTCGCCTGCGAAAAGCTCTGGTGGTGACTGATACGTCTCCAACGTATCTATAATTTATGAAGTATTCATGCTATTAGATTATCCTTCTAGGATGTTTTATATGCATTTATATGCTATTTTATATGATTTTTGGGACTAACCTATTAACCTAGAGCCCAGTGCTAGTTTCTATTTTTTCCTTGTTTTTGAGTTTTACAGAAAAGGAATACCAAATGCAGTCCAATTGACGTGCCAATTTTTGATGATTTTTTTGGACCAAAAGAAGACCCTGGAGCAAAAGAGTTTGTCCAGGAGAGTCCCGGGCTGCCCACGAGGGTGGGGGGCGCGCCCACCCCCCTGGGCGTGGGCCCCTTCCTCGTGGACAACCCGGAGACCCCCCTGACGTGAGACCTACGCCAAAAATCCTATAAATACTGAAACCTCTAGAAAACAGAATAGATCGAGAGTTCCGCCGCCGCAAGCCTCTGTAGCCACCAAAAACCAACCGGGGCCCTGTTCCGGCACCCTGCCGGAGGGGGGATCCCTCACCGGTGGCCATCTTCATCATCCCGGCGCTCTCCATGACGAGGAGGGAGTAGTTCACCCTCGGGGATGAGGGTATGTACCAAAGAGCTATGTGTTTGATCTCTCTCTCTCTCTCTCTCTCTCTCTCTCTCTCTCTCTCTCTCTCTCTCTCTCTCTCTCTCTCTCTCTCGTGTTCTTGATTTGGCACGATCTTGATGTATCGCGAGCTTTGCTGCTATAGTTGGATCTTATGTTTCTTCTCCCCCTCTACTCGCTTGTAATGGATTGAGTTTTCCCTTTGAAGTTATCTTATCGGATTGAGTCTTTAATGATTTGAGAACACTTGATGTATGTCTTACTATGCGTATCTGTGGTGACAATGGGATATCACGTGATTCACTTGATGTATGTTTTGGTGATCAACTTGTGGGTTCCGCCCATGAACCTACGCATAGGGGTTAGCACACGTTTTCGTCTTGATTCTCCGGTAGAAACTTTGGGGCACTTTTTGAGGTTCTATGTGTTGGTTGGATAGATGAATCTGAGACTGTGTGATGCATATCATATAATCATACCCACGGATACTTGAGGTGACATTGGAGTATCTAGGTGACATGAGGGTTTTGGTTGATTTGTGTCTTAAGGTGTTATTCTAGTACGAACTCTAGGGCTGTTTGTGACACTTATAGGAATAGCCCAACGGATTGATTGGAAAAACTTTGAGGTGGTTTCGTACCTTACCATAATCTCTTTGTTTGTTCTCTGCTATTAGTGACTTTGGAGTGACTCTTTGTTGCATGTTGAGGGATAGTTATATGATCCAATTATGTTATTATTGTTGAGAGAACTTGCACTAGTGAAAGTATGAACCCTAGGCATTGTTTCCTAGCATTGCAATACCGTTTGTGCTCACTTTTACCACTTGTTACCTTGCTGTTTTTATATTTTCAGATTACAAAAACCTATATCTACCATCCATATTGCACTTGTATCACCATATCTTCGCCGAACTAGTGCACCTATACAATTTACCATTGTATTGGGTGTGTTGGGGACACAAGAGACTCTTTGTTATTTGGTTGCAGGGTTGTTTGAGAGAGACCATATTCAACCTACGACTCCCAAGGATTGATAAACCTTAGGTCATCCACTTGAGGGAAATTTGCTACTGTCCTACAAACCTCTGCACTTGGAGGCCCAACAACGTCTACAAGGAGAAGGTTGCGTAGTAGACATCAGTGACACCGTCTTGGGCTCCACGATGACCTCCGTCTTACCATCCTCCTGGTCTTGGTCTCGTTGCACCAATATAGCAACCTTTGCCTGATGCCTTGGTACTCTTCGCCTGCGCTTGCCTCCTTAGCACCAAAGAGGAAATAAGGACGCTACGCGCGCTGGCGCCCACCTGGTGTCGTTCTTCATGGCTCACGTCACGAGAGCCTCGTGAGGTTTGCACTGCCTTGATATCCCCGCTCCTCGTGAGCCTGCCTGGCTAGGCCACTCCAGCGGAGGTCTTGCGTCGTCCGCCTCGCGAGGCTTGGACCCTCGCATGGGTCTTGGCTGCCTTGTTGATGAAGATGGGCCGTACGGCCTGCTGGCTTAGCCACGCTGTGGGCCGCAGGCAGGGAAGTCTGGGGACCCCCATTCCCAAAACGCCGACAGTAGCCCCAGGGCCCAAGGTGCGCTCGGGCTTGGCTTCGCAGCGAAGCCAAGGGTCAAGTTCGGAGCACCGTGGGCCCCAAAAGCCTGCGGCCTCGGTTAATGCGTGGAGGTTTATTGGACGTGGGCGTCTCTGCTTCCCCACGCTGCCTCGGCAACTGCACGACTTGACAAGTCCCTACGACATGCAAGGAAAACCATCATTACCTGCGATCGTGGGAGACGTCGGTTGGCCTTCTTCCGCTATAAATGGGGAGGGGAGCGGAGCCCCCGTTGCCCATCTCTTCCTTGCTTGCTTGCTCCTTCCTCCTTGCTCCACTGCTGACAACAATGGTGCCTATCAGAAGGTTTTCTGCCGAAGAGAAAGGAAAGGCTCTCCGTGATGACCCGGGGCCACTTCCATTGAAGAAGAGGTCAATCCATCGCCATGATGAAGCGGCGATGCAGGTGGAGGTGCAGCCTTGGTGCGAGAGGCCTCCTCCGGGGTACCCGCTACCCTTGTACGCCCGAGCTGAGGGCTCGGGAGGACGGAGTGAAGAGCGCGCCGCCCACGCCGTGTCCGGGGTCGCCGCGCTACGGCGATGCATGCCGTCGCCTCTGGGATCCACTCCACGGACTCCTCGCGCGAGTTGGTGTTGTGGGCGCTGATGCCTCCAAGCTCCTGGATCCGCTTCCCGCGGTTCTTCTCCGATGAGATGCCACCGAGGGGGCCTCTCGAGCTCTTGTTGCTGCACGCCGACTGCAGCGCCCCGGCGACCGGAGCGGAGATCGAAGCGGTTCCCACCGGCAAGATCTTCATGACCCGCGGCTGGGGGGAGATCGCACGGGTCTGCCGTGCGAGGTGCACCCTCGCGATCCACTTCGAGTACGATGGCGCTTCCACGCTCTTCTTCAAGGTCTTCGATGCCGAGGGCCGCCGCCTGGAGTGCTGCCCCAGAGAGGAGTGCTAAACCGACGCGCGCTCCGCTCGAGGCTACTCCAGCAGCAGTAGCCCTTGGGAGTCCAGCAGCTCTCCTGAGCTTTACAAGACTCCGGAGACGAGCGACGACAGCTACGTCCCCCGAGCTCTCGCCGCGCTCGGAGCAGAGCCGCGGCGTCTGGCCATCGTCGCCGCTGATCTGGATGGGGTTGGCGCCGGTCCTCCGTGGCCCACTGTTGATGATGGCGTCCACCACGGAAAGGCGTTGATAGGATTCCCCTTAGTATCGGCTTTTGTTTCCTGCGAAGAATCATGAATCACCCCGTGGGGGCATGTAAGGATCTACAATGTCTTTTGTACTTATCTTCCTTGTTATGAAAACTTAGCGAATGCGTGTCCCATTAAGGCTTGGTCCCCCCTTTCTTCCCCCGCGACGGCTTGTTGCTCTGCGCTGACAGGTCCCGGTCCCCAGGCGGCTACAGCTCTCGCTTGTATGCCAGGTCGCGTGCCATGGTCAAGGCCAGGAGGTGTGCGACCCGAGGTCCAGTAAGAGCCCCTGAGACGCGATGCTCAGGAGGTCCCCCTTAGTGCTCAAGCGGCCATGGTAAGGCAAGAGAGGGAGTTGACGTGGCCGCGAACGGGTCGCTGACAAGGCGAGGGTGATCATCGTGCCCCAATATTTGGCCGATCCGAGAGCGAGACTTATCTTGTCAACAGCGGCGACTCGATGTCTTGGCTGAGCTACTTGGCGCCTACTCGTGCGGCATAGCTAGGCTGGCCCGTATGAGTTTCCCTCCCCTCATGCTCTCCTTAGTGCTCTACGTCCTCAGGTCCCGGCCCTCGAGCGAGCTCAGCCTCCGCTGGTATGCCAGGTCGCGATGCCGTGGTCAAGGCCAGGGGGTGAGGGCTGGAGAGCCAGTAAGAGCTCCTGAGTCGCGATGCTCAGGAGCCCCCCTTTTAACGCGCAAGCGAATTGCACGAGAGAGAAGGAGACTCGCGGTGCTGCCTGCTATCCTTATCGCAGGATCCCTGTGAACAGGCACAAGAAGAAACATGGTTTGCCGTTACAGTTGTTAGTCTGCCGTTGGTTGCTCTGGATGAGGTGAAGGCACTGAGGGCCTGGTGAGGTGACGTGCGCGGGGCGTGCCGCGAGCCAGAGCTCGACCGCTCAGATTTGTCGGCGTGGCAGGGATGGACCCATGCACCAGCGCCGTGCCTATGTGGAGGCCCCGGGGGAGGCGATGATCGAGCAGGTGATAGCAGTTGGCAGGTTATGCATGGAGAGCAGATCAACTTGGATAAATGCAGGAAGATACATGCCACCGGGTCCGGCCCGAGCGGCTTGGGGATGATTCAGCCGAGGGCGCCCCAAAGAAGGTAAGCTAAAGACATAAGTAAAGGGATGCATGCCACAGGGCGGACCCATGCGGCACAGGAATAATGCAGCCCGAGGCGCTCCAGCTAAACGAGCCGATGATGTCACCTGGTTACGTGGCGAAAGCTGAGTGCAGCTGAAGGCGTGCGTTGAAGGAATGACTCCTCATGAGCCGCCGGAGCCCTGAGCCTCGGGAGGCTCTGGGGGCTCGGGAGGTTCCCTGAAGACCATCTCCATCTCCTCCAGGAAGGCGTGGTACCTGGCCTCCTGAGCCGCCAGGACACGTCGCATGTTGCACTGATAGGCCAACGCCACGCTCGGCAAGCCGAAGGGCATGCGAACGTAGCTGTGCGGCGAGCCCTCGCAGCGGCCCACACGCGAAGGCCAAAAGCGCTCCTGAGACGCAGCCCTGATGAGCCCTGGGACGTCGATGCAGACACGCAGCCCAGCATCCTCGCCTGGATGGGGAGCTGCGCCCTGTGGGCGGCGGGCGGCGCGCATGGCTCTTGCGTCTTGCAGTTCCTGTGTGGTCTTGATGATGAACTCCTGGGTGGTGGGCACTCCTTGCCTCGTGCTCTCCTGAGGAACGTGTAGCGCGAAGCATGCTTCCAGGTGGTGCCCAAGCGCCTCCCTCGTGAGGTTGGCAAGGTCTGAGGCCCTCCAGAAGAGAGCCCTCGAGCCCTGCCCAAGGAGGGCGCTGGGCGCGCCTTCCTATGCGATGGAGGGAGGCGCCCCTGGGACAGGCGCTGATCCTGATGAGGCTCCTACCGCGACGCCATCCTCCTGAGGTCCTGCGCGGCGCAGCTGCTTCTTCCTGGGAACGGTCTCCGGAGGGCCTTCGCTTCTGCTATCGGGGTCGTCGATTGCTGTAGCTTGGAAGGCGCGCTCGAGGGAGCACACCACATCCCTCTCTTCACATGGTACTGTGATGATCCCTCCGCTTCCTGGCATCTTGAGAACGTTGTAGCCGTGATGGGTGACTGCCATGAACTTGGCCAGGGCTGGATATCCAAGGATGGCATTGTACGATAGGCGGATGTGCGCGACGTCGAAGTCGATGAGCTCGGTGCGGTAGTTCTTGCGCTCCCCGAAGGTGACAGGCAGGCGGACCTGCCCTATCGGTGTGGTGGAACCGTCGGTCACTCCTGAGAAAGGCTTGGTGGGTTGGAGCTGTTCATATGGCACTTGGAGGTTGTCGAACGTGTCGACGGACAGGACGTTGAGCCCTGCGCCACCGTCGATGAGGGTCTTGGTAACCTGCACATTGCTGATGACTGGGGAACACAACATAGGGAGGGCGCCAGCGGTGACTGCGCACTTGAGCTGATCTGCCGAGTTGAAAATGATGGCACAGTGGGACCACTTGAGCGGGCGCGTGGCCTCGAGCTTGGGGAGCACCGCGTTCACCTCGCGAGCGAACTGTTTGAAGATGCGCTGAGAGGCTAGGGCCTGGGCGCCGCCCAAGATGCAAAGGACAGACGCTGCTCCTGGAAGCCCCCAGCCCCCTTGTCCTGGTGGTGGTCGTTGTTCCTCCTTGGTGGCGGCAGCGGGGGAAGACCGGCGTTGCCCTGGGGGCAATCCTCACGAGGCGGGTCCCTCCAGACGCCCTCGCGAGGTTGGTCCTGCCAGCGGTCCTCACGAGGCCGGTCGCGCCACTCCTGGCGCGGGCCACGGTCGTCCCAGCGTTTGCCTCCACGTCCTCCTCCGCGGCCGTAGCCCCAATCACTGCGCTCGGGGCGTCGACCGAAGCGTCCTTCTCGTATGGCTCTAAGCTCTTGACAGTCGCTGGTGTTGTGGGTGTTCAGGTTGTGGAAGGCGCAGAACGGCCGGCTGTTCTTGGAAGACTCGGGCTGATCTCTGCCCCGCTTGGTGTCGGGCTCCGCTGCGAGCACCACCGCCTCCTTGCGCTTCACGTCCTTGGCCTTGGCCTTCTTCTCCTTCGCTCCTGCAGCTGGCAGCTCGAGGAGAGAAAGGCGCCCCTCCTCAGCTCTTGTGCACGTCGCCAGGTTGAACAGCTCCTGAGATGTGCAGAGCTCCTCGTGGATGGCGAGCTCTTCCTTCATCTTGACGTCACCGACGCCGTCGGAAAACGCGGAGATGATGGCCTCGTCCGTGACCTTGGGGATCTTGAGGCGGGTGTTGTTGAAGCGCTGGATGTACTTCTGGAGGGTCTCTCCTGGTTGTTGCTTGATGTGGCGTAGATCACCCGCGGCCGGTGGGCGGTCGTGAGTGCCCTGGAAGTTGGCGACGAAGCGGTCGCACATCTCGTCCCAGGAGGAGATAGAACCGTGTTGCCAGTTCAGGAGCTAGGAGCGAGCCCCATCCTTGAGAGCCATGGGAAACCAGTTCACCATGACCTTTTCGTTGCCGTTGGCCGCTACGAGGCTCAGCTCATAGAGCTGCAGGAACTCTGGGGGTCGGCGGTACCATCGTAGCGAGGAGGCAGATCCGGCTTGAACTTGCCTGGCCAGGTGACTCTACGCAGCTCGGGGGTGAAGGCGCGGCAGCCAGTCATGGTTGCCGAGGCCCGCTTCGTAGGTGGAGCTTGGTCTTGGCGAGGTCCGCGTTGCGCTGCTGCGGGCGGTGCGCGGTCTTGACGAGGTGGCGCAGGGAGCGCAGGTGCAGCTTCTCGTGGCCGCGGGATTTCTTGGCAGCTTCTCTCTTCGAGCATGGGCACAGGGCGTGGTGGATCGCGCCGCGGGGGCGTGCGCCTCGGTGCCAAGGTACCATCTTGGGGCAGAGGTGGTGGAGGCACACCATGAGCCTCGTCACCCGTGGCTGGTTGAGGGGGAGGTAGAGAGAGGGACGGCACCGGGGAGCCCCCTGCGACACGGACGAGCTCGGCGACGTGGTCGAGCCACTCCTCATAGAGGTCGTCGACGGGGCGGTAGTGCAGGAGTTCGTTCGCCGCGAGGAGCGCGGCCCGCGCCTCCATGGGAGCGCGGCGCGCATGAGACGAAGAACCGGCAGGGGTCAATGATGGAGTGGTGGTACGGCCGTCCTGTCGCACTGAAGGATGCAGCGAGGACGCCTGCTGCTCGTTCCCTGTCGGGCCGGTGGCAGCGTTGGCGGCGGGAGACAGAGAACAACGAGGTGACCCACCAACGGGAGCCGTCTGAGCGACGCGGGCGGTGAGGGCAGCCCGACGCTCAGCTCGAGCATGGAGAGCGTCCACCATGGAGACAATGAAGCGACAGAGCGACGAACTGACGGAAGGGAAGCTGCGGCGCACCCCTACCTGGCGCGCCAAATGTCGGATGTGGGTTTCCGGCAAACCCTTAAGGTTCAAACACTGGGGTGCACGTGAAGTCTTTCCCTCCTACTGATCTACGCCCTAGCTCGCTAAGATCTCGCGGACGAACTCGACAAACTCGCAACACAGAAAGACACGAGGTTTATACTGGTTCGGGTCACCATTGTGGTGTAATACCCTACTTCCAGTGTGTTGTTGGTGGATTGCCTCTAGGGCTGATGATGAACAGTCAAGGGAAGAACAACCTCCTGAGGTTGAGGTGTTCTTGTGGGTAGGCTCTTGATCGGGTTGGATCAAGCTAAAACGAGATGTGATTAGATGAGATCAGATCAGATCCCCCTACTATGCTGGCTAGCTCTACTTATATAGGCCCTGGTCCTCTTCCCAAATATCAAGCAGGAAGGGAGCCAACAACGGCGGGCAAATTTGAAGGGGGGCAGCTAGTACAAGCTATCCTGACAAAAGTGGTCTTCACCTGCGAAAAGCTCTGGTGGTGACGCCGTCTTGGGCTCCATGATGACCTCCTTCTTGCCGTCCTCCTGGTCTTGGTCTCGTTGCACCAATATAGCAACCTTTGCCTGATGCCTCAATACTCTTCGCATGCGCTGGCCTCCTTAGCACCAAAGAGGAAATAAGGACGCTGCGCGCGCTGGCGCCCGCCTGGTGTCGTTCGTCATGGCTCACATCACGAGAGCCTCGTGAGGTTTGCCCTTCCTTGATATCTCCGCTCCTCGTGAGCCTTCCTGGCTACGCCACTCAAGAGGAGGTCTTGCGTCGTCCGCCTCGCGAGGCTTGGACCCTCGCGAGGGTCTTGGATGCCTTGTTGATGAAGATGGCCCGTACGGCCTACTGGCTTAGCCACGCTGTGGGCCGCAGGCAGGCAAGTCTGGGGACCCCCGTTCTCAGAACGCCGACATTGAAAACTCCAAGGCCCATTCCACAATCCTTCCGGTCGCATCTGGGCTATACAGTATCTGTTGCAATGGGAGGCAGGTGACGAGAGTGATCTCGTGGGCTTGGAAGTAACGACGCAGCTTCCTCGAGGCCATAAGGAGGCCGAAGAGCAATTTCTGCACACCGGAGTACCCCGACCTAGCCCCCGGCAAGAGGGAGCTGACAAAGTAAACCGGATGCTGCACCATCTTCTTCTTCTGCACCACCTCGCTTGATTGCGCGAGCACTGCCTTGGTGGCATCAGACTCTGCCGGGGGCCTCGCCTTGCCGGCACCAGGCCCTACCGGGGGGATCTTTGGCTTGCCATCCGCTGATTCTGCCGTCGCCACTGCCTCCTCGTCGACCTCCCTCTGCGCCACCAGTGTGGCGCTGACCACTTGATTCGTCGCCGCCAGATACAGCAGCAACGGCTCTTGTGGTTTAGGCGCAACTAGTATTGGCGTGGAGGAATGGTATTTCTTCAGATCCTGCAACGCCGCCTCGGCTTCTGGGGTCCACTCCACTGGGACTGCCTTCTTCAAGATTTTGAAGAAGCGAAGGGCACGCTCGGCAGACTTGGAGATGAATCGGCTCATGGCGGTGACTCAGCCGGTGAGCCGACGCACATCTTTGATCCGCTTGGGCGCCTCAATCTTCTCAATAGCCTTGATTTTGTCTGGGTTTGCCTCGATCCCGCGCTACGACACGAAGAATATGAGAAGCTTGCCGGACGGAACGCCGAAGACACACTTCTCAGGGTTTAGCTTAAGGTTGATCTTGTGCAGGTTGGCAAATGTCTCTTCCAGATCTTGCACAAGAGTGGGCCCGTCCTTGGTTTTGACCACTATGTCGTCCATGTATGCCTCCATATTTCTATGGAGCTGGGGTTCAAAACCAATTTGGACCGGTCTTGCAAAAGTCGAGCCAGCACTCTTCAACCCGAAAGGCATCCGTAAAAAGCAATACATACCACATGGGGTGATGAATGCTGTCTTCTCTTCATCCTCTCTTGTCATGAAGATTTGGTGGTAGCCCGAGTAGGCGTCAAGGAATGATAACAGATCACACCCGGCCATGGAGTCAACAATCTGGTCGATGCGCGGCAACAGGAAGGGGTCCTTAGGACAAGCCTTATTGATATCTGTGTAATCAATACACAGCCTCCACTTCCCATTTGCCTTGCTCACCACTACCGAATTGGCCAACCACGTCGGGTGGAGCACTCCTCTCACCAAACCTACCGCTTCCAACTTCCTGATCTCTACTGTGAAGAACTCCTGCCTCTCCAGAGCCTGCTTTCTGACCTTCTGCTTGACGGGCCGCACATGAGGGCAGATAGCTAGGTGGTGTTCAATTACCTCCCTGGGAACACCGGGGATGTCGGATGCTTGCCACGCAAACACGTCGACATTCGCCCGCAGGAAGGTGACGAGCGCGCCTTCCTATTTGCTGTCGAGGGTGGAGCCTATGGTGAAGGCCCCTCCCATGCCATCCTCCCCGACGGACACCTTCTTGGTCTACGGTGGCTCGGCTCTGGATTTCTTGCTCTTGCCGGTAGAGCTCTCTGGCACGTCCTCGACGGTAGCGCAACACTCTGAGGAGGTGTGCTTGCCGAAGTAGGTGCGAGAGGACTTGTCAGGCTTCTTCTACCCTCCCGGCCTTCAACGGCAGGAGCAAGTGCCTTGATGACAGCTGCTGCAACTGCTTCCCGGTAGAGTTGGTCGGTGCAAATCAGCGCGTCCTTCTTGTCGGAGGGGACGGAGATGATGGTCAACGGCCCAGGCGTCTTCAACATGTTGTTGGCGTAATGTGACGCTGCCATGAACTTGGCTAGTGCCGGGTGGCCGAGGATTGCTACGTCTTGAGCTTGCGTTGGTTTTCCCCGAAGAGGAGAGGATGAAGCAGCAGAGTAGCGTAAGTATTTCACTCAGTTTTTGAGAACCAAGGTATCAATCCAGTAGGAGGCCACGCACAAGTCCCTCATACCTACACAAAGCAAATAACTACTCGCAACCAACGCGAATAGAGGTTTTCAATCCCTTCACGGTCACTTACGAGAGTGAGACCTGATAGAGATGATAGATAATATTTTTGGTATTTTTGGTATAAAGTTGCAAAGTAAAATAAAAGGCAAAGTAAAAAATCAAAGCAATAATAAAGCGTAGGAAGATTAATATGATGAGAATAGACCCGGGGGCCATATATTTCACTAGTGGCTTCTCTCAAGAGCATAAGTATTTTATGGTGGGTGAGCGAATTCTTGTTGAGCAATTGATGAAATTGAGCATAGTTATGAGAGTATCTAGGTATGATCATGTATATAGGCATCACGTCCGAGACAAGTAGACCGACTCACATGCGCATCTACTACTACTACTCCACTCATCGACCGCTATCCAGCATGCATCTAGAGTATTAAGTTAATGAAAACAGAGTAACGCCTTAAGCAAGATGACATGATGCAGAGGGATAAATTCATGCAATATGATAAAACCCCCATCTTGTTATCCTCGATGGCAACAATACAATACATGCCTTGCTGCCCCTCATCACTAGGAAAGGACACCGCAAGATTGAACCCAAAGCTAAGCACTTCTCCCATTGCAAGAACTACCAATCTAGTTGGCCAAACCAAACGGATAATTCGAAGAGATTTGCAAAGATAACCAATCATACATAAAAGAATTCAAAGAAGATTCAAATATTGCTCATAGATAATCTTGATCATAAACCCACAATTCATCGGTCTCAACAAACACACCGCAAAAAAGAAGATTACATTGAATAGATCTCCACGAGAGAGGGGGAGAACATTGTATTGAGATCCAAAAAGAGAGAAGAAGCCATCTAGCTACTAACTATGGACCCGAAGGTCTGAAGTAAACTACTCACACTTCATAGGAGAGGCTATGATGATGATGTAGAAGCCATCTGTGGTGGATTCCCCTTCCGGCGGAGCTCCGGAACAGGCCCCGTGATGGGATCTCGTGGATACAGGAAGTTGCGGCAGTGGAATTAGGTTTTTGGCTCCGTTTGATATTCCGTTTCTTCGAAACACTGAAATAGGCAAAAAAAACAGCAATTCTGGGATGGGCCTCCGGTTAATAGGTTAGTCCCAAAAGTAATATAAAAGTGGAAAATAAAGCCCATTATAGTCCAAAACAATAGATAATATAGCATGGAGCAATAAAGAATTATAGATGCGTTGGAGACGTATCAGGCATCCCCAAGCTTAATTCCTGCTCGTCCTCGAGTAGGTAAATGATAAAATTAGAATTTTTGATGCGGAGTGCTTCTTGGCATAATTTCAATGTAACTCTTCTTAATTGTGGTATGAATATTCAGATCCAAAAGATTCAAGACAAAGGTTTAATATTGACATAAAAAAATTACTTCAAGCATACTAACAAAGCAATTATGTCTTCTCAAATAACATGGCCAAAGAAAGTTATCCCTACAAAATCATATAGTCTGGCTATGCTCTATCTTCACCAGAAAAAGTGTTTAAATCATGCACAACCCTGATGACAAGCCTAGCAATTGTTTCATACTTTTGACATTCTCAAAACTTTTTCAATCTTCACGCAATACATGAGCGTGAGCCATGGATATAGCACTATATGTGGAATAGAATGATGGTTGTGGAGAAGACAAAAAGAGGGAAGATAGTCTCACATCAACTAGGCGTATCAAAGGGCTATGGAGATGCCCATCAATAGATATCAATGTGAGTGAGTAGGGATTGCCATGCAACGGATGCACTAGAGCTATAAGTATATGAAAGCTCAACAAAAGAACCTAAGTGGGTGTGCATCCAACTCGCTTGCTCACGAAGACCTAGTGCAATTTGAGGTAGCCCATCATTGGAATATACAAGCCAAGTTCTATAATGAAAAATTCCCACTAGTATATGAAAGTGACAAAACGAGAGACTCTCTATTATGAAGATCATGGTGCTACTTTGAAGCACAAGTGTGGTAAAAGGATAGTAACATTGTCCCTTCTCTCTTTTTATCTCATTTTTATTTGGGCCTTTTCTCTTTTTTATGGCCTCTTTTCTTTTCTCTTTTTTTATTTTTCGTCCGGAGTCTCATCCCGACTTATGGGGGAATCATAGTCTCTATCATCCTTTCCTCACTTGGGATAATGCTCTAAAAATGATGATCATCACACTTTTATTTTTCTTACAACTCAAGAATTACAACTCGATACTTAGAACAAAATATGACTCTATGTGAATGCCTCCGGTGGTGTACCGGGATATGCAATGATTCATAAGTGACATGTATGAAAGAATTATGAACGGTGGCTTTGCCACAAATACAATGTCAACTAAATGATCATGCTAAGCAATATGACAATGATGGAGCGTGTCATAATAAACGGAACGGTGGAAAGTTGCATGGCAATATATCTCAGAATGGCTATGAAAATGCCATGATAGGTAGGTATGGTGGCTGTTTTGAGGAAGGTTTATGGTGGGTGTATGATACCGGCGAAAAGTGTGCGGTATTAGAGAGGCTAGCAATGGTGGAAGGGTGAGAAAAGTACGTATAATCCATGGACTCAACATTAGTCATAAAGAACTCATATACTTATTGCAAAAATCTACAAGTTATCAAAGCAAAGTATTACGCGCATGCTCCTAGGGGATAGATTGGTAGGAAAAGACCATCGCCGTCCTCGACCGCCACTCATAAGGAAGACAAACAATAAATAAATCATGCTCCGACTTCATCACATAATGGTTCACCATACGTGCATGCTACGGGAATCACAAACTTTAACACAAGTATTTCTCAAATTCACAACAACTCAACTAGCATGACTCTAATATTACTACCTTCATATCTCAAAACAATTATCAAGCATCGATCTTTTCTTAGTATTCAACGCACTCAAAAGAAAGTTCTACAAATCTTGAATACAAAGCATATTATTATTTTGAGCAAATTACCATGCTATTTAAGACTTTCAAAATAATCTAAGTGAAGCATGAGAGATCAAAGGTTTCTATAAAACAAATCCACCACCGTGCTCTAAAAGATATAAGTGAAGCACTAGAGCAAAACTATAAAGCTCAAAAGATATAAGTGAAGCACATAGAGTATTCTAACACATTCCAATTCATGTATGGCTCTATCAAAAGGTGTGTACAGAAAGCATGATTGTGGTAAACTAACAAGCAAAGACGCAAATAATACAAGACGCTCCAAGCAAAACACATATCATGTAGTGAATAAAAGTATAGCTCCAAGTAAAGTTACCGATGGAAGTGGACGAAAGAGGGGATGCCTTCCGGGGCATCCCCAAGCTTTGACTTTTTGGTGTCCTTGGATTATCTTGGGGGTGCCATGGGAATCCCCAAGCTTAGGCTCTTGCCACTCCTTGTTCCATAATCCATCAAAAGATTTCACCCAAAACTTGAAAACTTCAAAACACAAAACTCAACAGAAATCTCGTAAGTCTGCTAGCGAAAAGAAAACAAAAGACCACTTCAAGGTACTGTAATGAACTCATTATTTATTTATATTGGTGTTAAACCTACTGTATTCTAACTTCTCTATGGATTATAAACTATTTTACTAGCCATAGATTCATCAAAATAAGCAAACAACACACGAAAAACAGAATTTGTCAAAAACAAAACAGTCTGTAGTAATCTGTAACTAACGCAAACTTCTGGAACTCAAAAAATTCAGCCAAACAAGGAAGACCTAGGCAATTTTTTTATTGATCAGAAGCAATTGGAATCACTATTTTATCACGTTTTGGTGATTTTTAACAATTGTTTTCGTGAACAGAAAGTTTCTGGAAATTACAGCAAGATCAAATAACCATCATCCAAGAAGATCCTATAGGTTTAACTTGGCACAAACACTAATTAAAACATAAAACCACATCTAAGAAGAAGGTAGATGGATTATTTATTCCTTAACAGAAACAAAAACAAAAAAACTAAAATAAAATTGGGTTGCCTCCCAACAAGCGCTATCGTTTAACGCCCCTAGCTAGGCATAAAAGCAAGGATAGATCTAGGTATTGCCATTTTTGTAGGCAATTCTTAAACGAAGCATCCACCTTCCTTAGAAATTTCTTTCTTTCTAGTAATTATAATTTTTTTAGGAAAAAGATCGGAAAATTCATTCGTACCAAATGATTCCTTAATGATAGCAAAAAGATTGGGATGAATCTTATAGATTTAAGATCCGCGGTTTCCTTACTAGAGGATTCACCCTTATTCTTAGGAACATACATGAGCTTAGCAATTTTAGTAGGTGGACTTGGAGTATTTTTACAGAAGAAAAAGTGGTTCCCAAGTTGGTAATGATACCCTCAAGTTTATAAATTCTAGAGGAATCTTGATTTATTTTCTCATTAACTATGGGTTCCTTCTCCTTAATATTTTTCAAAGTTACTCCTACCTTAGATCCATATTGGGTAATTTGATTGTGGATCTTTTTATCTAGATTTTTAATTAACTCAACGGTTGTCGGGTGTTGGGTGCGACATATGCCAAAGGATGGCTTATAATGGAGGGGGCGAGTAGAACGTCGCCGGTGCCTGGAAACGGGATGAGGCGAAGACATGCACGCCGGCGAATCTTACCCAGCTTCGTGGCTCTCCGAGGAGATAACACCCCTCATCGCTGCTCATGGGGTCTCCGCATGATCACTATGGCAAAGTGGGTACAAGAGGCTCCTTGAGTTGTTAGGGTGAGGAAGGAGAAGGGCACGGCTTGCTCTTCTCTCCCTCTATGTGTGTGTGTCTAAAACTACTAACTTCCAACCCTTTGCATGGGTGCCCGGGGGGTTTATATAGGCCTAGCCCCGGGGTACAACGGTAATCCGGTGGGTGTGGGTCCAAGCCGCTGGCCTCTAAGTCGCCGCCTTCTCACGACTCTGGGGCCCGCCGATTAGTGGGCTGACGGCTCAAAGATGGGGCCGACAGCCCTTGTCACTTGTGGCGGGGTCTTGCCATTGCAGATTCTGTAGCTGTGCTTCTAATGACGCGAAGCTTGGTCATGGGGTTATGGCAACATGATCTTTGCCGCCGGCGGCGATCACTGTTGCCATTCCTTGTCTCGTCTCGTTAATGGCGCGTGGATCCTGGGAGGAGCCGGCCGACTTCCCGAGGCCGACTCCATCGGGTCCGCTCTTTGGGGTGCTCTCGCCGTCTTGTACTCCCGCCGACGGCGGTCCCGCCTGCCTTCGGTCGTACAGACAGGCCATCGTGGGTACTGAATCACTTGCAGTCTTGAGGTCGGGGTTGGCATGGCAACAAGGCTGCGCCGGACGGAGATCTCCGCTTGACGGCGCCTGTAGCCATACCTGCCTTTTTATGGATCAAGGCGGATGGGCCGCGAGGCGGCTTTTACCCCATAGTCGCCTGTGTGAGGTGGTGGAGGTTGCGGCCGACTCCTTGTAGCCGGCCTCACCGGTGGTCGCCGGGCTTGGAGTCGGCTTGTCCTGAAGGCGGCCTCTGGGACTCGGCCCAGAGGGGTAGTCGGCGACTCTTTTGCCGACTATCTGAAGGCGGCTCTTTGTCTTGGGGTCTTGAGGGGCGCAGTCTGCCCCGATGTTTTGAAAGGTTCAGGGGCTCGGGTCTGCCTACCCGTAGTCCATTACTCCGACAGTAGTCCCCGAAGCTTGGGAGGCGCCGAGGGCAGCCCGTCGAGGAGCCTCGACACCTTCATCCTTTTGATGGAAGAATCTGGACTCGGCCCGCCGTCTCCATCTGGAGTCGGCTTTGCAGGGGGCCGTCTTGCTCTTCAAAGGTTTCGAAGGTCGCTGGGATCCAGCGGCGTGCTCGATAAGCTTCCGGCAGCCGCCCGCCATGGGCCCGCCACGCGACGCCACGCTGGCAGGCGAGTCTGCCAGCCACGCGTGGCAGGACAGGCCTCGGCGGGGCCCGCCACTACCATGCCGGCAAGGCAGCGATCCGGCTACAGTCGTCGCGAGCGAGTTAGTTTCCCCACGCCCGTATACGCAGCGCAGTAATGTCGTGGGTTAAATCGTGGGGGCGTGGGCGCAGTTAATCCCACGCCCGCCCCCTCGGCTTCGCAGCCTAGGCGCCTATAAGTAGGCGGGGGGAGGGAGGGGGCGGCGACTCACGCGCACTCTCTCACCCCCGCTCCCCGCCTCGTCTTCTTCCTTGCTCCACCGCGCCGAGCCTCGTTTCTTCCTCGCCGCGGAGATGAGCTCCTCATCCGCCGCCACGCCCCCACCGCAAGGCCCGGCGTGGGACGGCTCCATCATCGACGCATTTACATAATCGAAGTTCCTTCTGGGACGCGCGCAGATCCCCGCAGCCACCTAGTGCGAGCCCGCCGCCTCACGGAGGGCGAAATCAGCCGGCGCCGTGAGGAGGGCGAAGCGGGTGATCTTCCGCCGCACCTCACGCTGGCTGGGACTGCCGGCGAGCGGCTTCTTCCGCTGCGTTCTTGGAGTTCTTCGGGCTCGGCCGCACCACCTCACCCCCAACACGGTGGTGCTGTTGGCCGCCTTTGCATCCTTATGCGAAGGTTTCCTCGGAGTTCTCCCCACCATCGAGCTGTGGGGGGAGTTCTTTCAAGCGAAGCTCGGGACCCACGTCCGTCAAGTGCCGGCTCAGGCGGCACGTTCATCGCCAAGAGGAGGCCGGTGCGAGAATCCTTTCCCGCCATCCCCTCATCAAGTCGGTGAAGATGTGGCGGCGCTCGTACTTCTACGTCAAGAACGCCGCCCCGACGGCGACCGGGTCAACTTCTTGCTTCCCTCGTATGGGCGAATCGGCAGCCGACCCACCAGCTGGTCCCACAGGCCCGGATCTTGACCCTCGCAGGGCACTGCCGCTGTCCTTGTGACTCCAGCGTGATGATCTGATCGGAGGGCTGACAGGGGCAGACTTGCTGGCCGCCTTCGTGGCGCGCCGAAGTTCTCCCCTCTTCAGGCCGCCCTCCTCTGATCTCGCCAGATGAGCGGCGCCGGGACCCCAAATGGCAGGTGCTCCAAGGACATGCCCCACGCGGAGGTGGTGGACATGGTGAACTTTTTGGCGAACTGCGACCTCACGGAGGAATGGCGTTTCGGCAAGGAGCCATACTCGCGCGCCAATCCCCCGACGATGGTAAGTCGTCTCTTGCTTCTCTGTTTCCTTCCTTAGCCGGATCCGGCTCTTACTTTCCTTGGTCCTTTCTGATTCAGAATCCTCTCATGCCGCCCTCGACCGGCGCCATGGGCCGGGCTCATGACTTCTGCCCCCGATCGAAGGAGAGTGACGCCACGACCCCGACTTGGGTGTGAAAGCGGCGATGGAGGCCGATCTTGGATGGAGGGGAGGGCCGATGACTTCAGGACCTCGGCCACTTTTGGCAGACTGGCTCGATGATGAAGTCGCCTCACCGCCAGCAGAGAGTCGGCCATCCAGCGCTGAGCTCCTCGCCGCCTTTGGGGGCCGAGGCGGCGCGAAGCGCCGGGCCGGGCCGAGTCGCCCAAGCTGCCAGTGCCAAGAGAATCAGGAGCGGCCGCCGCTGACTCAAAGACGAAGAAGCGGTCGCGAAGGCTAACTGCTTCCGCAAGGAGGTGAAGAAACCACCGCTGGTCTCCAGCGTAAGTATCTTTTATTCTGTCCTATTTTCTTCCGGGTCCGCCTTGCCCAAGTCTTCTCATGTCCTTTTTTCTCATCAGGGCTCCCCTCACTTTGGAGAGGGTCGCCGCCGCCTCAAATCATGGGGTCGGCGGACACGCCCGCCGCCAGCTCGGCGGGTTGACCTGCGTCAGCCCGGGAGGCAACAGAGCGGAATGCGCAGGGAGAAGCGCTTGACGAGGAGGCGGCCGCCCGTCGAGAGAAGGCGGCGGCCGAGAAGGCGGTTGAAGCGCCGCAGCAGCAAGAAGAAGGCAAGCCGAGGAGGCCGCGCGCGCCTTCAATCGGGCGCTGCTTGTCACTCACGTGAGCTCAGCGCCACCATCGCCGGAGTTCACGGGGCAGTCGGAGGGAATCGGTGGTGAGGTCCCCGTCGCAGGGAGGGAAGGCGGCGAGGTCTCTTCGCCGGGCGCAGCCACGCCACCTCCGCCGCCTCCGCCGCAGTCTGAGGTCGCGCGAGGCAAACAGCCGGCGGACCCACCTGCGTACGCCGACCGACGATGAAGCCGTGGCGCAATTGCTTCTTCAAGTCGCCGCCCGGTAGCGGCACCGTCTTGAGAAGGCGGATTCGGGCGCCGCTACTTTGGAGACCGGCGCCGCCAGCTCGGCCATCCCGACGCTGGGCGACAAGTGCCGCGCCAGCCGGGTGGGTGCGAGGAGGCGGCACGGCTGCGAACACGGCGCTCTGACGCCCAAGCGGTTGCGGGCGAAGGAGCCGCCCTTCAGAACCTTTCCAAGGCGCACCTGGTGTCGCGATCCGCCGTGCGGGTATGTTTTATTTCCGAATTTTCTCTTGATCCTCTCGTAAGCGGCGCCAACTCCACTGGTGTAGTCTCGAGTTTCGTCGGCGAGCAGCGGCGTGCCCGAACTTTATTTGCTTACTTCCAAGTTTTTATCTGTATGCGGAATCCTTGTTACAGGAATATCACAACCTCCGCTGCCGCCTTCAACCGCAACGCTGAAGAGCCGAACAAGCGGGCTCTTGACTGGTGAGGAGCCGAGGTGAGTTTTCTTCTTCACGGGCGCGCTTGCGCACTCATGGCTGTAGTCCTCGAGATTCGGGCCGATCGCTAGCCGGGCCGGATCTTCTGGCGACCTTCTTAACTCGATGACTTCGCGTCCTTCTTCTTTTATTCTTCGTAATCCAACGCCGCTCACGGGGCAGCTGGTACGGCCGAGACCGCTTTTGGCGCGCCAAAGAGGAGGAGGCGGCAAGCTTGCCGCAGAGCGACCGGCCACATTACGCACCGGGCGGAGCGTAGGGAGCTGCCTGGCGGCGCGGGCCGAGGCGGAGAAGAAAGAGGCCGCCTCCCCGGCCGAATTTGAGAGCGAAAGGCCCGCTCGACCGAAGAGAGGCGAATCGACCTCCGGCTTCCATGAAATCAAGATATCGTCGATGGTAAGTTTGCTTTTACTTTCTCTTTTGGGTTGCCGACTATGGGTTAAGCCGGCTCCTCGCTTTTTCTAACTTGCTTCTTCTTCTTCTTGGCAGAGTTCTTCCCCGGTCACACGCAGGCGGCCAATCAGGCCATCGAGGCCGAGCGCGAGGCGCGGAGGGCGGGTGGCGCTGAGATCACAGCCAATGCCCCTCGGACCCTTGACGAGCAGCTCCTGAGCATTGAGGCTCGTCTGCGGCCGGCACATCGGATGCTGCGCCGTCTTCAGCGCGTCGGGCCCAGCGATTGCTGCCTGCGTGGCCGACATCCCGGTTCGTGACTTCCCAACCGGACCGCCGACCGGCCGGAGGTCGCGGGCCGGGCATCTTGAGGCTTGAAAGGGCTCCGGCTCGGCCGGAGCTCGCCGAGCCTGGAGTTCGCCAAGGCGTGGTATCTGTGGCTCGACCTGACCGGCTGGCCGCTGCTCGCCAAGCCCAGCGGAGCTGCAGGCCGCGGAGGGCGCCTGCCGAAGGCGGCGGGCGGCGATCGCCGACTACACGGACACCAGCGTCTTCGCCCCGGAGCGGGCTGAAGACGGTGAGGCACCGCCGAGTGGTTCGGGATGAACCCGGACTACGGCGAGGACTCGGCGGAGGTGATCAACTCCAGCACCGAGGATGAAGACGAGGCGGAGGACGGAGACCGCATGGAGGTGTCAGAAGACGGAGCGAGCGGCCAGCCTCAGCTCGACCGCGCCTCCAGCAACGAGTCGCGCCCATCTGAGCCAGCTGCCGGAGACGATCAAACCGAGATCGCCTTCAGCCGCCTCGGCTGGCCGACGCCGCCTCCGGCCTTCCAACCCCATCCGCTGCTTCTAGGCCGCTGCCTTGGCTTTATTTTATCTGTTTCTTAGTCTTCGAAAAACTTTGTTAATTCGCACAATTCCACCTGCTGGGTGTATTACGAACCTCTCTGTTGAAGATTCGCCAAGGGCCTAAGTTTGTGTAAATATTATTCTAATTTCATGTTTCCTTGCTTATTGCTCTTGTGGCTTTTTCCTTGCCGCCTTCCCTTAGACGCCGCCTTGTTTGCCGGGCAACCGCTCATGGATTGCCGTCTAGGTCAAGTGCTTGGCTACTTTGAGAAGGCAAGTACTTGGCCATTTTAGAGTCGTTTAAGCGAGTTGGTAGAAACGGCAAGCCGGCTTCTTAAGAGTCGGTTTCAAAGCGAAATTTGGGAGCCGATTTAAACTATGTTTATGCTTTGGGTCCTTAGCCCTTTTTTTCGTGTGGGCGCCCGCTCTACCTTACTCCTACCCACCAAACAGTCGCTCTGCGAGCTGCGGCTTCTGACAGGAGACGGCTTGGGCACCGCACGCTACTTGTCGGACTTCAGGAAGCACTTCATAGCTCAAAAGCGGCGAGTCCCCGGGCCGACTAGTCGAGCCCGGTGCCAAACAGCATAATAAAAGGGTAACATACCCAAAGGCATAATTCTTATCATACAGATAACAAAAGAGGGCAGTCCCCGAGCTCGTCTCGGGGGGCCCGGAGTCTTGGTATTTCAAACACAAAAAGGATAGCGTGGTACATACTGCATCAACTGTAAAATCTTCGGAGGAGATTCGCATTCCATGGCCGCTATGTCTCTTTGCCGGAGTCGTCCCTCTTGCGTGCTCGGGGCTTCTGAGCGTCGATCAGGTAGTAGGAGCCGTTGCCCAGCACTTTACTGATGATGAACGGTCCTTCCCAAGGCGCCGACAGCTTGTCAGGCCGGCTGTTATTCGGATCAGCCGGAGCACAAGGTCGCCCTCCGTGAATGATCTTGGCTTGACCTTCTTGTTGTAGTAGTGGCGCAGCTCTGCCGGTAGATGCTTGGACCGGCCGAGTGCCGCAGCCGACCCTCTTCCACAGATCGACGCTGTCTTGACGTGCTTCTTCCGCTTCCTCCTTGGTGTACATGGTGACTCGCGGGAGTCGAACTCTATATCCGTTGGGATGATGGCTTCGCAATCAGAGACGAGGAAGAAGGTGTGAAGCCAGTTGACTTGTTTGGAGTCGTGACGCAGACAACAGAGAAGGACGGTAGCAACTCCTCAAGCGAAGCAGGCGAACACTCCAGTGGTTCGACGCAGCGAGGCTTGATGCCGACAAGATGAGGCCGTTCGCTCGCTCCACCTGGCCGCTTGATTGCGGGTGGGCAGCAGACGCTAAGTCCGGGGCCGGATGCCTGCGTCACGCAGAAACGGGCTAGGGCGCCTTTGGCAAAATTTGTGCCGTTGTCGGTGATGATGCTGTGTGGTACGCCGTACCGAGTCGTGATGTCGGCGATAAAATTCACTGCCGTAGGACCATTCAACTTCTTGATGGGCTTTGCTTCTATCCACTTGGTGAACTTGTCCACCGCGACAAGTAGGTGAGTTAGGCCACCTCGTGCCGTCTTGAATGGTCCCACCATGTCCAGGCCCAGGCGACAAAGGGCCAGCGATGGGGATAGTCTTGAGCTGAAGCGGCTTGGAGCGGAACACCGGCACCCCTTGCATTTTGAACTAATTCCTTGGCCTCTTCTAGGGCGATCGGCCAAGAAACCGTGTCGGAAGGCTTTGGCGACGAGTGCTCTGGAGGCTGCATGATGGCCGCTTTTCATACGATGGATGTCTTCGAGGAATGCTTGGCCTTGCTCTGATTCGACGCAGCGCTGGTAGACACAGGTGACGCTGCGCCTGACCAGCTCTCTATTGATTATAGTGTAGGCTGCCGCTCGGCATTGCACTTGTCGAGCCAAGGTTTGATCAGTTGGTAGCTCTCCGCCACCAAAAACTTCAAGATGGGCTGGGCCCATGAGGTCTTTGCTATTTCTTCGATCGCCAAGCATCGCTACTTGGACGAGGGCGGCTGAAATTTGGGGAGGCGGCGGGTTAGTCTGCGGCAGCTTTTGCGTTGAAGAAGTCCCCGGCCGATTGGCGCAGTCCCCGGGCCGAGTACTGGAGTCTTTGCAAAGGTCGCCGCAGTCCCCGGGCCGGGTTCCGAAGTCCCCGGGCCGGCTTCGACTGCCGCGTTCTTGGGGGCATCTTCAAGGATTCTTGTGCCGTCTGCCGAGGCTCCGGAGTCGGATCTGCCTTCTTCAGGCGGAGCCGGCACAAAAATGGAGTCTGATTCTGGTGACGGTTTGTGGATGGCTTGAGAAGGCCCGAAGGGCGACGCCGGATGGTATTACTGTCGGGTGGAACCGATTCTTGCTGTGGCATCTGCTTGGTCATTGTCGTTCCTTGGTACATGGAGGAATTCGCATCCCTCAAAATATCCACTCACCGTTGTACCGTAAAGCGGTAGCTCGCCATATTTGCATCTTTGGCGCCCCACGCCGGATAAGCGTTGGACCACCAAGTCGGAGTCGCCATAGCAGGATCCGGCGAATGCCGAAGTCCTTTGGCAAGCCGGAGTTCGCGGATGAGCACCTCGTATTCGGCTGACGTTGTTGGAGGCGGCGAAATGGATCTGCAGCTGCGTACTTGAGCTTGTCGCCTTTAGGGGAAGTGAGGACCACGCCGCTCCCAAGCCGGTGCGCATCTTGGAGCCATCAAAGTGCATCCGCCAATGGGTGGAGTCGGCCGGCGGCAGATATCGGGTCTCGGCCAATCAACGAGGAAGTCGGCCGCTGCTTGTGACTTGATGGTGGTGCGGGGCTGGTAAAAGATGGTGTAGGGGCCAACTCTATGGCCCATTTGGCCACTCGGCCTGAAGCATCTCGGCTTTCGATGATCTCTGCTAGTGGGGCCGTGCAAACCATGGTGATTGAATGCTCTTGAAAGTAAGGCTTCAACTTCTTGGCGGCAAAGTGCACGCCGTAACACATGGTCGACAGTACCTCGCTCAGGTAAAATACTGGTCTCTGGATAGGTAGTGCCTTGCCTTCCTCCTTGCGTTCAACCACAATAAATGTGCTGACTACCCTGCTGGTGGCGGCAATATACAGGAGCATGGGCTCCTTTGGAGTCGGAGCTGCCAGCACTGGGGGAGTAGTCAGCATTCTCTTCAACTGGAGAAAAGCCTTGTCCGCCTTGGAGTTCCATTCGAAGAAGGTGGTCTTCTTCATAAGCAGGTACAAAGGGAGCTTACCAAATTGACCGATGAATCGGTGATAGACGCTAAGTACCGTGAACTTCGCAGACATCCAGCAATCGGCGGGAACTTCCATTCTCTCAATTGCCTTGATCTTCACGGGGTTGCACTCTATGCCGCTGCTCGGATACCAAGAATCCAAGGAGCTGGCGGTGGTACCTCAAGACGCATTTCTCTGGGTTGAGCTTGATCTGGAATCGGCGCAGGTTTTCAAAGGTCTCTTTGAGGTCTTCCAACAGCGTTCTTCGCCTCTCCGTCTTCACCACCACGTTGTGCACGTAAACGTGGGCGTTTCTGCCAAGCTGCTTGAGGAGGCACTTCTGCATGCAACGCTGAAAGGTGGCGCCGGCGTTCCTCAAGCCGAACGTCATGGTCGGTAGCGAAGGCTCCAAAATGGCGTGATGAAGGCGGTCTTCAATCTGTCTGCCGGGTTCAGCTTGATCCGATGATATCCTGAATATGCATCTAAGAAGCTCAACAGCTCGCATCCGGTACGTGGAGTCTATCACCTGATCAATTCTTGGTAGAGCGAACGGGTCCTTGGGGCAGGCTTTGTTGAGGCTTGTGTAGTCAATACACATCCGCCACTGCTTGTTCTTCTTTAGTACCAGGACCGGGTTCGCCAACCATTCTGGAAAGAACACTTCCATGATGAAACCGGCTGCAAGGACGGGCTATCTCTTCTCCAACAACTCTTCTTTTTTCTTCTAACAGGCGGCGCAAGGGTTGCCTGACGGGCTTCACATCAGGTCGGACATGTAACTTGTGCTCGGCGAAATCCGTCGGTACACCTGGCATGTCTTTGGGGGACCATGCGAAGATGTCCCGATTCTCACGGAGGAAATCGACGAGCTCGCCTTCCTATTCTTTGTCAAGGTTTGCACCTATGACAGCGTATTTCTCTGGGTGCTCTGGGTCCAAGGGTATCTTCTTGGTCTCTCTGGCCGGCTTGAACGAGCCCTCAGCTTCCGACTCCTTGAGGTCGGACGATATCTCTGGCTGCTTGCCGGTCATCGCCACGACCCGATCCAGGAGCCGTTTCTCAGCCGCGATCACCAAGGACTCGGCTAGCCGGCTGCTTTCAGCTGCACAGGCAGACGACTTTCTGTAGTCGCCGGCTATGGTCAGAATCCCCTTGGAACTCGGCATCTTCATCTTGAGGTAGGCGTAGTGGGGGACCGCCATGAACTTGGCCAAAGTAGGTCGGCCAAGCAAGGCATGGTAGGGGCTCTCGAGGTCCACCACTTCGAACCAGACTGGCTCTCGGCGAAAGTGATCCTTGTCCCCAAAGAGGACGTCTATCAGAATCTTGCCAATCGGTGAGCAGGAAAGGCCAGGTACAATTCCATGGAACACAGTCCGACTATGCTGAAGCTGCCTCTGCTTGATTCCTAGCTTCTCCATCGTATCCTTGTACAGGATGTTGATGTTGCTGCCTCCGTCTATCGATTTTCGCGAGAAGCGGCGGCCCGCCTATCCGTGGCAAGGGTGGCTCCCAAGACCAGGCGTAGGAGCCCGGATTCGGCATCACCTCTGGGTGATCGCCAGCTCCGGTGATGGGCTTCTCGGACCGATGCATGAATTGGAGGCGTTTGATTCTACGGCATTCACCTCTTCTTCTGCTTGCCGCTTTCGCGGCGATCATCACCCATGTAAGCGCGACATAGGCGTCGTGCTCTTGGTAATTGTCTTGTCTTGCGCCCGGCCGGGATAGCCCGGCTCTTTGGGCGGCGGTGGAGGCGGCGCCAATGAGGCGGAGGAGGGCAAGGCCGTCTCCTTGGCGATCTGGTGAGCCAGTGGCACTTCGGGTGGTGTGATTTGGCAACCGGCGCGGCTGTGGAACTTGCGTGGTCCGTCCCAGAGTCTGCCAGAAGAGAAGGCCGGCAACCAGTTGGACTTGCCGCCTTTACGCCGCTGGCAGGAGGTTGCCCTCCGGGCTGCCGGTTCGATCGCCGCCACCTGCGGCTGTTGGGCGGCTGCGGGCCTTGCGCTTGTGATCATTCTGCTGTTGTCGCTGGTGGCATCGCCACTGGAGTTCTGGGAGCATGAGGAGCTACTTTGCGATCAGACCGACTTTGATCTCCGTCTTCATGGAGGAGTCGGCGATGGCGTGCTTGTCTGCTATGACTAGCAGCTCGTCGAGGGTCTCCGGCTCGTCGCAAAGGAGCTTGTGCTTGAGGAGGGTGCCTTCTCGCACCCGGTGGTGAAGTACTCGATTGCTCGCACCTCGTGCACTCCTTCGCTGGAGTTCCGGAGCTCGCCCGGTAGCGTGAGGTAGTCGCGAGTGGACTCGTTGGGGCCTTGTACGCACAAGGACAGTGACGAGGCTTGGGAGGTCGCTTGTATGTGCTCGTAGTTGCGGACGAAGGCCTCGGTGAAGTCGACCCAGCCGTTGATGCTGCGGGGCTTCAAGCTGTTCAACCATGTCCGCCGTGCCACGAGCACGAGGGGAACATACTTTACGGCAGCAGCGCTTGTTGTCGTTCGCTATCTTGACGGCCGTGGAGTAGTCCACTGCCAGATCCTCCGGCTTCACGGAGCGGTGTATTTGGGTGTGTCTCGAAGTGTGAATCCTCGGGGAAGGGCTCGTCGCGGATGCGAGGTCCAAAACAGGGTGGGCCCAACTCATCTTCTTCTTCTAGCTCCAGGGATCGGTGGAGTCGCACGATCCGGTGGCGGGCGTCGTTCTCTCCGACTCCCTCTCGGCGGCCAAGGCGGTCGCCGAGAGTCGGATGCTCGACGGGTGGCGGGGAGACTCGCCTTTCTCTGCGGGGAGGAGGAGGTCGATAGTCGTCCCGCCGCTCCACCGCCCTGGGGCGGCCGTCTTTCAGAAGCGTTCGATGGAGATGTGAGTCCGGCTATGGCTGACGGCGGATCCTGGTTCTTTCTTCCGCGGACGCCGCGGTCGGCGTCCGAGATGTCGCGCCTTGATCGGCGAGGAGGCAAGTCGCCCGTGTTGTCGTCGTGGCGCCTAATGCGGCAGCCGGCTTCCGTCTTCTTGTGGCGGCGCGTCGAGCTGCTTGGACTTGCTCCTCGCCCTCGAAGTTATCCAGCTCGTCCGCCGCCGCCTGGGCAACGCGAATGTTCTTCGCAGGCGTGGCGTACACAGGCGACCCCCCCAAAGCAGATGGCGAGGCGCGCCAGCGCTGCCGGACAGCGCCTAAGGCGGCTGAAGCCCGATCGGAGCCGGCGAGCCGCCCACAGCGATCCATCTCGCTGATAGGCTTCGACAAGCGTCTCATGCTTGCCCGGCTTCAGGCGCCTCTGAGGAGCTGAAGGCGGCGCGCCTCAGCGTTCAGCGTCGGCGTCCTCCGGAATGGAGGCGGTCAGTCTTGCGTAACAGCGTCGAGAGGTCCACGAGCCCTCACGGAGGGCTCGCCGTGGATCGATGGCGAGTACTTCAGTAACGGTGCTCCGCCACTCTCCGCACGAGGGAGAGGCTCGTCGTGAGACCACCACGTTGGTGGGGAAACGCGTCGAGCGGCAGCGGTGTCGAGAATCGACCAAAGCATCGGGTCGGTGGAGCCCTCACGGACTCGGTGTCGTGGCAGCTTCGCCCGTCGGCGTGGAGCTGCTCGAGGAGGCCCGCGATGATGAGGCTTTCGGGGCCATCCGTTACTGCGTCGGACGCAGGCTCGTCGGAGAGCGTAACCTCGCCGACAAGTTCGGCGAGGCAACTTCGCTGCAGTAACCTCGGCGCCATGCGGTAGCGTCGGCGCAAACTCCATCTGGCGTGCCGGGCTGCCCGCACTCGCCAGGGAGGAAGAGGGTTCCCGTCCAGAGCAGGTCTCCGGACGACTGTGCACCAGGCCCCACGGTGGGCGCCAAATGTCGGGGGTTGGGTGCGACATATGCCAAAGGATGGCTTATCATGGAGGGGGCGAGTAGAACGTCGCGGTGCACAGAAACGGGATGAGGCGAAGACATGCACACGGCGAATCTTACCCGGCTTGAGGGCTCTCCGAGGAGATAACACCCCTACTGCTGCTCTGCGGGGTCTCCGCATGATCACTATGGCAAAGTGGGTACAAGAGGCTCCTTGAGCTGTTCGGGGTGAGGAAGGAGAAGGGCACGGCTTGCTCTTCTCTCCCTCTATGTGTGTGTCTAAAACTACTAGCTTCCAACCCTTTGCATGGGTGCCCGGGGGGGTTATATAGGCCTACCCCGAGAAGTGTGATAATCCTACTGGGTGTGGGTCCAAGCCGAATGTCTCTAAGTCGCCGTCTTCTCCGCCGACTCCTGGGGCCCGCCGACTAGTGGGCCCCGCAGACGGCCCAGCATGGGGCCGACAGCCCTTGTCCACCACGGGCGGGTCTTGCCGGCTGCAGACATCAGAGCCGTGCTTCTAATGACGCTGAAGCTTGGTCATGGGGTTATGGCAGCAGTGCCGCCTTTGGCGGCGATCCTTATTGCCATTCCCTGTCTTGTCTGGTTAATGGCGCGTGGATCCCGCGGGAGGAGCCGGCCGACTCCCGGAGGCCGACTCCATCGGGTCCGTCTTTGGGGTGCTCTCGCCGTCTTCGGTACTCCCGCCGACAGGCGGGTCCCGCCGTCTTTGGGTCTTACAGACAGGCCAACGTGGTACGAGGAATCTGCCCACGGTCAGGTCGAGGCTGGCATGGTAACGCGATCTTTGCGCCGCACGGAGATCTCCGTCGGTACGGCGCTCTGTAGCCATACCTGCCCTTTATGGACTGTGCGGGGATGGGCGAGGCGGCTTTACCCCATAGTCGCCCAGGCGTGAGGTGGTGGAGGTCGCGGGCCGACTCCTTGTAGCCGGCCTCGCTGGAGGTCGCTGGCTTGGAGTCGGCTTGTCCTGAAGGCGGCCCCTGGGACTCGGCCCAGAGGTGCAGTCGGCGACTCTGTTGCCGACTATCTGAAGGCGGCTCTTTGTCTTGGGGTCTTGAGGGGCGCAGTCTGCCCCGATGTTTTGAAAGGTTCAGGGGCTCGGGTCTGCCTACCCGTAGTCCATTACTCCGACAACGGTAGCAACTTTATTTTCAATAATTTCAAGTCTTTGCATTACATGCTCCAAAGTTAACATAGTTCCATTAACCAAAAGAGGTGGTGAGCCAAATAAATCTATGATAGCATTATAAGAATCAAAAGTATGGCTACCCAAGAAATTCCCTCCGGTAATGGTATCAAGGATATATCTATACCAAGGATTAGCGCCTACATAAAAATTGCGGAGAAGAACAGAAGTAGATTGCTTCCTGGTAGATCTATTTTGAGCATTGCAAATTCTATACAAAGCGTCTTTTAGATTTTCTCCCTCCCTTTGCTTAAAATTTAAAACTTCATTCTCAGGAGACAACGGAGAAGATATAAGACTAGCCATAACGACAAGCAAACGAGAAAAAGGCAAACGGAAAAGAGAGGGCGAATAAAACGGCAAGGGTGAAGTGGGGGAGAGGAAAACGAGAGGCAAATGGCAAATAATGTAATGCGAGAGATAAGGGATTGTGATGGGTACTTGGTATGTTGACTTTTGCGTAGACTCCGCGGCAACGGCGCCAGAAATCCTTCTTGCTACATCTTGAGCTTGCGTTGGTTTTCATCAAAGAGGATAGGATGATGCAGCAGAGTAGCGTAAGTATTTCCCTCAGTTTTTGAGAACCAAGGTATCAATCCAGTAGGAGGCCACGTGCAAGTCCCTCGTGCCTACACAAAGCAAATAACTCCTCGCAACCAACGCGAATAGGGGTTGTCAATCCCTTCACGGTCACTTACGAGAGTGAGATCTAATAGAGATGATAGATAATATTTTTGGTATTTTTGGTATAAAGATGCAAAGTAAAATAAAAGGCAAATTAAAAATCAAAGCAATAGTAAAGCGTAGGAAGATTAATATGATGAGAATAGACTTGGGGGCCCTAGATGTCACTAGTGGCTTCTGTCAAAAGCATAAGTATTTTACGGTGGGTGAACGAATTACTGTTGAGCAATTGATGAATTGAGCATAGTTATGAAAGTATCTAGGTATGATCATGTATATAGGCATCACGTCCGAGACAAGTAGACCGACTCCTGCCTGCATCTACTACTATTACTCCGCTCATCGACCGCTATCCAGCATGCATCTAGAGTATTAAGTTAATGAAAACATAGTAACGCCTTAAGCAAGATGACATGATGTAGAGGGATAAATTCATGCAATATGATAAAAACCCCATCTTGTTATCCTCGATGGCAACAATACAATACGTGCCTTGATGCCCCTACTGTCATTGGGAAAGGACACCGTAAGATTGAACCCAAAGCTAAGCACTTCTCCCATTGCAAGAACTACCAATCTAGTTGGCCAAACCAAACGGATAATTAGAAGAGACTTGCAAAGATAACCAATCATACATAAAAGAATTCAGAGAAGATTCAAATGTTGCTCATAGATAATCTTGATCATAAACCCACAATTCATCGGTCTCAACAAACACACCGCAAAAAGAAGATTACATCGAATAGATGTCCACGATAGAGGGGGAGAACATTGTATTGAGATCCAAAAAGAGAGAAGAAGCCATCTAGCTACTAACTATGGACCCGAAGGTCTAAAGTAAACTACTCACACTTCATCGGAGAGGCTATGATGATGATGTAGAAGCCCTCCGTGGTGGATTCCCCTTCCGGCGGAGCTCCAGAACAGGCCCCAAGATGGGATCTCGTGGATACAAGAAGTTGCGGCGGTGGAATTAGGTTTTTGGCTCTGTTTGATATTCGGTTTCTTCGAAACACTGAAATAGGCAAAAAAACAGCAATTCTGGGCTGGGCCTCCGGTTAATAGGCTAGTCCCAAAAGTAATATAAAAGTAGAAAATGAAGCCCAATATAGTCCAAAACAATAGATAATATAGCATGGAGCAATAAAAAATTATAGATACGTTGGAGAGTATCAAGGATCCCGTTGTAGGGCAAGGGGATCTCGGCCATGTGGAAGACGATCCTCTCCATTCTGTAGTTCAACTCTCCTCCAAACGTCACGGGCGGTGTGACCTTCCCCTTCGGCTAACTCCTCCCCGGATTGACCCCTTGAAACGTGTCCGTTTCCTCGAGGTCTCCATCAGGAATTTGCAGCCTTTTGATCACGACGGGCGAGATCAAGTTCAGGCCGGCCCCGCCGTCGACCAACATCTTGTCCACCTTGAGGTTGCGTGCGTTGGTGAGACCAACAAAGGCAAACACCCGACCGCGGTTGTGCGGTCAGGGTGGTCCTCGATGTCAAAGATGAGGGGCGTGCTGGACCACTTCAGCGGCTTCTGAGCATCGAACGACGACTCTGCTGCTATAATCTCACGCGCCCACTGCTTGAGCTGGCGGTGAGAAGTATGCAGCGAGGCGCCACCATCGATGCACATGGCCTCCGTAATACCGGAACTCTTGCTCACCGGACTCGTCGTCCTCGTCGTGATCATCGTCTTCGCTTCTTGTCACGGCCCGGGCGGCCTCTCTTCTTGGTTGTCCTTGCTGAAGCGGCTTCCTTGGCCACCCCGCTTCTTGCCGGATCCCTCGGCACCGTCTCCGACCTTTCTCCTTGTACCGCCTCTCGCCTTTCGGCCTTTTGCTTTTCAGCAAGCAGCTCGACTTGCCGGCGATTACGGAGGTCGTGGCCCTTGGTGCGGTGGATCTTGCAGTACTGCTTGCCGGAGCCCCCTGGCTTGTCGGCAGCTGCTAAGGCCCGGCAGGCGGCGCACCCGGCAATCTCCTTGCCGAGGCCGTCTTCCTTGACCTTCTTGGCAGCGCTGGTGTCATCAGATCCTTCAACGGCAAGCACGGCCTTGTCCTTGCGTTTCCTGTTGCGACACCAGCCCTTCTTCATCGGGGCAGCGGCGTCTTCGTCGGTAGAGTCGGCTTCTGTGCCGGCGTCTTCGTAGGGGTACTTCCTTCCCGCTTCAGCCCGGGCGCATCTATCAGCCAGAACATAGAGTTCGGCCACATCCTTAACCTTGGTCATCGCCAGCTCTTCGCGTATCTTGCGGTTGCACATGTTCTGATGGAACACGCTGATAACAGCGGCAGGATGAACGTCGGGGATGTTGTACTGCACCTGCCTGAACCTCTGGATGTACCTGTGCAGGGCTTCCCCTTCCTTCTGGGGAATGATATGAAGATCACTGGCCTGCCCATGAGCTTGGTGGCCTCCTGTGAAGGCGCCAATGAACTCATGGCACAGATCCGACCAAGAAGAAATGGAATCCGTCGGCAAGTGCATCAACCAGGACATAACATTGGGCTTCAGTGCCAGCGGGAAATAATTGGCAATCACCTTGTCATCACGAGCTCCGGCAGCCTGCATCGTGATGGTGTAGATGCTGAGGAACTCAGACGGATGGGTCTTGCCAGTATACTTCTCGCCGACGTCGGGCTTGAACGTGCGGTGGGATGGCCACTGGAACTGCCGCAGCTCGCGGGTAAAGGCCGGGCAGCCCACCTTGTAAGGTAGGCCGCCGGAGCCCCCCGATGCCGGGTGGTCCATAGCGGGTCCCGCCCGCTTGTCCGACTGGTGGCGTGTATCATGCCGGTGCTCAATAGTGGTTCGAGCGTCTTCGTAAGCTCGTTCTCGAAGAACTTGGCACTGGTCGCAGTGGGTCCGCGGGTCGGATGACGCATAGAGATGTTATCACAAGCATCATCACGACGGGCAGACGCCCGTGGCGGCTAGCGAGGAGGAGGAGAGTGCACCGTCGCCGCTGCTCCCCCGGTCCTCCCAGCGCCAGCATGCGGTGGCTCGATGGAGCGCCGACCCGAGGGTCCCGCTGGTCACGGATCGTCTTTGTTGGCGACGGCTACGAGGCTCCGGATGGTGGCCCTCCACTCGTCGAGCTTCTCCACAACAGGAGGGAAGTCGAGGAGCAGCTGCGCGCACGCCAAAGCTTCTGCTGGCATGGGTGGCGGAGACAGCTGCGTGGACTGTGGCGCACTTCGACTTCTAACCATGTTAGAAGGAGCTCCGTCACGACCCAGCGGCTGCGCGCCATTTTTGCCAGCACTTCGACGGGCATGCTGAACTCCTTCATCCCGCGAACGACGCACATGGCTCTTCCCACGGCGGTGCCCAGGGTCACCGGCGTGGTGACGCTGCTCGTTGCGCACAACAAGGGAAGAGCATGCAGTGGTCGCCAGCGTAGGCGTCTTGGAGGTTGCTGCACCGCCCATGGGTGGCACAACGACACTCCTAGAGGGCCCCGCGCCGCCTGCAGGGGGCCCAGCCCCATCTCTAGACTTGGTGGCGTGCGGCCCGTCGCCTGGCGCGCGAACGACACTGCTCGCCGGGCTCTGACTGCCAGGGCGATGCTGGTGCTCGCGGACCGCGGCTCGGGTTCTGTCTGCGACCGGCTGCCGCCCGTCTTGTACGGGTTGCTCGCCCCGACGAGCCGATCGTCGTGGCCGCCTTCTTCTTGGGATCCATGGCGATGAAGAAATGCTAGGCTAACTACTAGACCAGATTCTCACAATTGCGCCCCTACCTGACGCGCCAAAGATGTCGGCGGGAAACGACACCTATGGGATCACAAGAATCCCTACTACGGTTGCCGGGGCGCAGGGTTGCAAGAAGAGCAGGATCAGTAGTCAGCACAAGGATCGTTTACCCAGGTTCGGGCCGCGAGGATGCGTAAAACCCTAGTCCTGCTTTGGTGGATGTTTTGAGTGTTCTTTAGCCTCTGAACTAGCTACGGTGGCTGAGTAGTTCTAGAGAGCCGAATCCTTCTTCAGTATGCCATGGGCCTCCTTTTATAGTCGAAAGGGGCTGCCACAGTGGCATACAGGAGGTGGAAAGGCATACAGTGCTACGAACTTATCGCTCGTATTACAGGACAAGATGCATTTAATGCATCACTTAGGTGTCCCCTTGCTTTATTGGGGACGGGAAAGAGGCCCGTCCCGTCTGTCGCCGCTCCTCCTTGCATCGACACGCGTCCTTGTCAGTGATGCATGCAGTGCCATGTAGGCAGGCAGGCAGCTGAGGTGGCGCGGTGGTGAAGCCTTCACGAAGATCTGCATGCGGCCACGCAAGCACTTGCTGAGTTGGCCTGGGGGCTGCATGTTGCCACGCAGGTGTCTGCCCAGCTGGTTGGGCTGGCAGCTGCATGCGAACGGCGGTGGAGTCTTGGCTGGCGTGGGCCTGGAGGTGGCCCTGCTGGCGCCCTTGGTGAGGGCCTTGCCGGGTGGCCCGGCAAGGGCCTTGCCGCGGCACGCTGTTGTCCCCAGCAAGGATCTTGCCGGGGGTCTTGTGGTTCCCCTCGGCAAGGATCTTGCCGAGGATCGCTGCCTTCTAATCCTCATCTGATCTTGAATATGTCTTCAAAAAGATCTGCATGCCACCACGAAGGTGCCTCCCGAGCCCTGGCCCAACATGGTCGATGGCGTTGGAGACCGTGAGCTCAAGGGCGGCTCGCTCTGTTGGTGTTTGGGCGTGCTGCCCTGGCAAGGGTCTTGCCGGGGCTACTGAGGCCGCCCCCGGCAAGGGTCTTGCCGGGGGAAACTGCTCCGCCCCTTTGCTTCTTTGCGTTCTTGGTCTTAGCGTTGCTCTGGCTGTCTTGGGCTTCGGTTTTACCTTGGTTCACCTCCCCTGTTCTGCTTGGTGTGGCCGTGGGCGCGGCTCCGACTGTCCGTGCACAGGTAAAGGGGTACAAAGGTGCGCCCCTTCTTTTGGACACCGACAAAATCCCCCTGGAGACTGGCGATGGGGGCCATATCCAGTTCGGCCCCCAGCCAAATACTATTCCGGAGGCCCATACGGCTCTGGAATCACGGAAGCAGCCTCCTTTGAAAGAAGGAGGTGCACCTATTCCGCCGGTGACCTTTGTCCATCCAGAGGCACCGGATACTCTCCTGGAAGCGTTGCAAAGTGCTTCCATTGTTGAGGAACACCGTATCCTCATGGGTACGATGGTTAAGAGGGTTCAGTCCGCTAAGAGCGGACTGACCGAAGCCTGCGCCAGCCTTCTAACAGGCTTTGAGGTATGCGACGTAATTTATGCAAAAAGAATGTCATAGTATAGACAGTAGCCCCTGAGACTTTGCCCGGTGTTCGAAAAGAGAAGCCGGACAGGGGATCAAATAATTGTCGCATGAGGCTAACTATACGTGTCTATGTGAATAAGCAGGCGTCGATGCTGGTTGCGACCTCCCATTCTGCCGAAGCCTCCAAACTGAATCAGAGTCTGGAGCGGGCCGAGGAAGAGCTCGGTCGTGTGAAAAAAACAGCTAGAGGACAAGCAAGGTATGCAATGGCCTATTCAGATCTAGAAAGATATGGGTTGTTTGTGTTGATCATGGTATCATGATATTTTGTAGGAGCTGTGACCGAGGTGGAGACCCTCAAGAACACGCTGGCTGAGGCCAAGAAGAGAGTGGCAAAGGAACAAGCCGCCCGTGAAAAACACGAGGCCAGGTTCGGGGAGGTCCAGCAGGAGCTCCAGGACGCCGTGAAGAAATGCGAGTCCTTGGAGCGCAAGAATGCGGACCAAGAGTCCGAACTTGCTAAGGCCCGCCAAAGCGCACAAGAAGCCCGGGTTGAAGCCCAGGGCACCCTCCAGGAAATCCAGGAGGCCAGGAAAATTGCGGCGGGTAAGGCTTTTATTATGCATAGCAAATTTGTGAAGAAAAGGTACCTCTTACTGACCCGGATTTGGAGTTCTCCAGGAGCGTTTGCGGATCTGCCGCAGTGATGTTGCCGATCTTTGCGGAGTTCTTCCGAGCCAAAGAGGGAGCTCAATGGAGAAGTTGTTCGTCACGCATTACCTTGCGCCAGAGCATCCGGTTCTTTAGCATCATTTGAAACGGTGGTGAGCGCATCGATGGCTGAATTGGCCATGAAGGATTTGATGATCCGTCTATGGCCTGTTGAAGCCATACCCAGCAGCTACTTCGGGCTCGTGAAGCGGCTGGTCGATGCCTGCCCTCGGCTTGATACCATCAAGCGGTCGGTCTGCATCGAAGGTGCGTGGATGGCCTTCGCCCATGTCAAGGTGCAGTGGGCGAAGAAGGATGACGTCAAGCTCGTGACTGAGGGACTGCCCACGGGCAAGGAACACCGCACGCCCAAGCGGTATTTTGATGATGTCCTAAAGGGATCCCGCATTATAGAGGGCCAGTGTGCAAAATACATTATCTTTGAATGAAGAAATTCAGGTTATCCCGTCCTGTATTATGAAACAAAGCCGATATGTAATATAATGCTTGTTGTTTATTTAAATTTTACGTCCTGTGCGGCCGTTTTAATTAAATCTGAGAGTTGGCCAGTCGTCGGCTTCAGCCCCCACGTAGGTAGTACGGGGGTGTTCGGGTTAAAACCTAAACACTCTTAATCCAAGAGTTTGGTCCTTGAAGGAGGTGTTTAGCGCCACGAACCAGGCAATTGGACTATGTGGCTTTATCACCCACACTTAGCCATAGGAGTTTGACAATAGAAATGTAGGTGCAGCCCCTAGTTAGTATTTCTTAATCCGGACTAGGGTGCTATAGACACCTAATCGGGTGGAGGCCGATCCGTCGCATAATGTTATACTTTACTTGTGCTTCAAGAAAAAGAAGAATGCCCAAGAAAAAAATAGAAAAGAATGAGAGAAAAAGAGAGAAGGGACAATGTTACTATCATTTTTCCACACTTGTGCTTCGAAGTAGCATCGTGATCTTCATTATAGAGAGTCTCCTATGTTGTCACTTTCATATACTAGTGGGAGATTTTCATTATAGAACTTGGCTTGTATATTCCAATGATGGGCTTCCTCAAAATTCCCTAGGTCTTCATGAGCAAGCAAGTTGGATGCACACCCACTTAGTTTATTTTGTTGAGCTTTCATATATTTATAGCTCTAGTGCATCCGTTGCATGGCAATCCCTACTCCTCTCATTGACATCAATTGATGGGCATCTCCATAGCCTATTGATTAGCCGCGTCAATGTGAGAATTTTTACCTTTTTGTCTTCTCTCATAACCCCCATCATTATACTTTACTCCATCCATAGTGCTATATCCATGGCTTGCGCTCATGTATTGCGTAAGGGTTGAAAAGGCTGAAGCGCATTAAAAAGTATGAACCAATTGCTCGGCTTGTCATCGGGGTTATGCATGATGAGAAAGTTTGTGTGATGAAATTGAAACATGGCCTAACTATATGATTTTGTAGGGATAACCTTTCTTTGGCTACGTTATTTTGATAATACATAATTGCTTGGTTAGCATGTTTGAAGTATTCTTGTTTTTATATCAACATTAAACTTTTATCTTGAATCTTTCGGATCTAAATATTCATGCCACAATAAAAAGAATTACGTTGAAAATTATGCTAAGAAGCATTCCACATCAAAAATTCTGTTTTTATCATTTACCTACTCGAGGACGAGCAGGAATTAAGCTTGGGATGCTTGATACGTCTCCAACGTATCTATAATTTTTTATTGTTCCATGCTATTATATATTCTGTTTTGGATGTTTAACGGGCTTATTTATACACTTTTATATTATTTTTGGGACTAACCTATTAACCGGAGGCCCAACCCAAATTCCTATTTTTTTGCCTATTTCAGTGTTTCGCAGAAAAAGAATATCAAACGGAGTCCAAACGGAATGAAACCTTCGGAGCGTGATATTTGGAACAAACATGATCCAGAGGACTTGGAGTGGACGTCAAGCAACCAACGAGGAGGCCACGAGGCAGGGGGCGCCCTCCACCCACGTGGGCTCCTCGTGGCTCCACCGACCTACTTCTTGCTCCTATATATACCTACGTACCCCCAAACCATCAGAGAGCAGCACAAAAACCTAATTCCACCGCCGCAACCTTCTGTACCCGTGAGATCCCATCTTGGGGCCTTTTCCGGTGTCCTGCCGGAGGGGGCATTGATCACGGAGGGCTTCTACATCAACACCATAGCCTCTCCGATGATGTGTGAGTAGTTTACCTAAGACCTTCGGGTCCATAGTTATTAGCTAGATGGCTTCTTCTCTCTCTTTGGATCTCAATACAAAGTTCTCCGCGATTCTCTTGGAGATCTGTTCGGTGTAATCTTCTTTTGCGGTGTGTTTGTCGAGATCCGATGAATTGTGGGTTTGTGATCAAGATTATCTATGAACAATATTTGAATCTTCTCTGAATTCTTTTATGTATGATTGGTTATCTTTGCAAGTCTCTTCGAATTATCAGTTTTGTTTGGCCTACTAGATTTATCTTTCTTGCAATGGGAGAAGTGCTTAGCTTTGGGTTCAATCTTGCGGTGCTCGATCCCAGTGACAGTAGGGGAAACGACACATATTGTATTGTTGCCATCAAGGATAAAAAGGTGGGGTTTATATCATATTGCATGAGTTTATACCTCTACATCATGTCATCTTGCTTAAAGCGTCACTCCGTTCTTATGAACGTAATACTTTAGATGCATGCTGGATAGCGGTCGATGTGTGGAGTAATAGTAGTAGATGCACGCAGGAGTCGGTCTACTTGTCACGGACGTGATGCCTATATACATGATCATACCTAGATATTCTCATAACTATGCTCAATTCTATCAATTGCTCGACAGTAATTTGTTCACCCGTCGTAATACTTATGCTATCTTGAGAGAAGACACTAGTGAAACCTATGGCCCCCGGGTCTATTTTCCATCATATTAATTTCCCGTCAACAAGCTATTTCTATATTTGTTTATTTTGCAATCTTTACTTTTAATCTTTATCATAAAAATACCAAAAATATTATCTTATCATCTCTATCAGATATCACTTTTGCAAGTGGTCGTGAAGCGATTGACAACCCCTTTATCACGTTGGTTGCAAGGTTCGTATTTGTTTGTGTAGGTGCAAGGGACTTGAGCGTGGACTCCTACTGGATTGATACCTTGGTTCTAAAAAACTGAGGGAAATACTTACGCTACTTTGCTGCATCACCCTTTCCTCTTCAAGGGAAAACCAACGCTGTGCTCAAGAGGTAGCAAGAAGGATTTCTGGTGCCATTGCCGGGGAGTCTACGCACAAGTCAACATACCAAGTACCCATCACAAACTCTTATCCCTCGCATTACATTATTTGCCATTTGCCTCTCGTTTTCCTCTCCCCCACTTCACCCTTGTCGTTTTATTCGCCCTCTTTTCCGTTCGCCCTCTTTTTCGCTTGCCTTACAAGTTCGTGTGCCGTCATGGCTAGTCCTTTATGTACTCCTTTGTATCCCGAGAATGAAGTTCTTAATTTTAAACAAAGGGAGGGAGAAAATCTAAAAGATGCTTGGTATAGAATTTGCAATGAGCAAAATAGATCGACTAGGAAGCAATCTACTTCCGTTCTTCTTCGCAACTTTTATGTAGGCATCACTCATTGGAATAGATATATTCTTGATACCATTACCGGAGGAAATTTCTTGGGTAGCCATACTTTTGATTCTTATAATGCTATGATAGATTTGTTTGGCCCATCACCTCTTTTGGTTAATGGAACTATTTTAACTTTGGAACACGTGATGCAACGACTTGAAATTATTGAAAATAAAGTTGCCACCGTAGAGTTGATTTAAAATTTTGATAGAAAGATCCATAACCAAATTACCCAATACGGATCTAAGGTAGGAGTTGCTCTTAAATTTTTTAAAGAAAAGGAACCTATGGTTAATGAAAAGATAGATCAAGATTCCACTAGAATTGATAAAATTGAGGATATTATTACCAACCTAGGATCTGCCTTTTCTTCCGTGAAAAACACTCCTTCTAATGCTAATATTGCCAAATTGATGTATGTTCCTAAAAATAAGGGTGAAACTTCTAGTAAGGGAAATGCGGACCTCAAATCCATAAGTGTTCACCCCAACTTTCTCGCTATCCTTAAGGAACCTTTTGCTACAAATAATTTTATTGATTTTGTGCCTAGAAGTTTGATAAATAATAAAAGGAAGAAACTCCTAGGGGTTATAGGTGTCTTATTGAATAATTGCCTACCACAAATGGCAATACCTAGATCTATCCTCGCTTTTATGCCTAGCTAGGGGCGTTAAACGATAGCGCTTGTTGGGAGGCAACCCAATTTTATTTTAGTTTTTTTGCTTTTTGGTTCTGTTTAGGAATAAATAATCCATCTAGCTTCTGTTTAGATATGGTTTTGTGTTTTAATTAGTGTTTGTTCCAAGTTAAACCTATAGGATCTTCTTGGATGATAGTTATTTGATCTTGCTGAAAATTCCAGAAACTTTCTATTCACGAAAACAATTGTTAAAAATTACCACAACGTGATAAAATACGGATTCCAATTGCAGTAGATCAATAAACAAATTATCTAGGTCTTCCTATTTTGGTAGAATTTTTAGAGTTCCAGAAATTTGCGTTAGTTACAGATTACTACAGACTGTTCTGTTTTTGACAGATTCTGTTTTTCGCGTGTTGTTTGCTTATTTTAATGAATCTATGGCCAGTAATGGAGTTTATGAACCATAGAAAAGTTGGAATACAGTAGGTTTAACACCAATATAAATAAAGAATGAGTTCATTACAGTACCTTAAAGTGGTGTTTTGTTTTCTTTCGCTAACGGAGCTCACGAGATTTTCTGTTAAGTTTTGTGTTGTGAAGTTTTCAAGTTTTGGGTAAAGATTTGATGGATTATGGAACAAGGATGCCAAGGCACCCCAAGGTAAAATTCAAGGATAACCAAAAGCTTAAGCTTGGGGATGCCCCGGAAGGCATCCCCTCTTTCGTCTTCGTCTATCGGTAACTTTACTTGGAGCTATATTTTTATTCACCACATGATATGTGTTTTGCTTGGAGCGTCTTGTATGATTTGAGTCTTTGCTTTTTAGTTTGTCACAATCATCCTTGCTGTACACACCTTCTGAGAGAGACACACATGATTCGGAATTTGTTAGAATACTCTATGTGCTTCACTTATATCTTTTGAGCTATATAGTTTTTGCTCTAGTGCTTCACTTATATCTTTTAGAGCATGGTAGTGGTTGTATTTTATAGAAATTATTGATCTCTCATGCTTCACTTATGTTATTTTGAGAGTCTTAAACAGCATGGTAATTCGCTTTAATTGTGAAATTAATCTTCCATATTGAGTTCATTAAATATCATGAGAAGTTTGATACTTGATAAGTGTTTTGAGATATAAAGGTGGTAATATTAGAGTGTGCTAGTTGAGTAATTGTGAAATTGATAAATACTTGTGTTAAAGTTGGCAATTCACGTAGCATGCACGTATGGTAAAAGTTGTGTGACAATTTTGACCATAAGGTGTTCTTTTATTGCTTTCCTTATGAGTGGCGCTCGGAGACGAGCGATGGTCTTTTCCTACCAATCTATCCTTCTAGGGGCATGCGTTGTAGTACTTTGCTTCGAGGGCTAATAAACTTTTGCAATAAGTATATGAGTTCTTTATGACTATGTGAGTCCATGGATTATACGCACTCTCAACCTTCCACAATTTTCTAGCCTCTACGATACCGCACATTGCCCTTTCTCACCTTGAGAGTTGGTGCAAACATCGCCGGTGCATCCAAACCCCGTGATATGATACGCTCTATCACACTTAAACCTCCTTATATCTTCCTCAAAACGACCACCATACCTACCTATCATGGCATTTCCATAGCCATTCCGAGATATATTGCCATGCAACTTTCCACCGTTCCGTTTATTATGACATGCTTCATCATTGTCATATTGCTTTGCATGATCATGTAGTTGATATCGTATTTGTGGCAAAGCCACCATTCATAATTTTTCATACATGACACTCTTGATTCATTGCATATCCCGGTACACCGCCGGAGGCATTCATATAGAGTCATATTTTGTTCTAAGTATTGAGTTGTAATTCTTGAGTTGTAAGTAATAAAAGTGTGATGATCATCATTATTAGAGCATTGTACCATGTGAGGAAAGGATGAAGGAGACTATGATTCCCCCACAAGTCGGGATGAGATTCCGGACTAAATAAAAAAAAGAGGCCAAAGGAAAAAAAAGGAGAAGGCCCAAGAAAAAAGAAAGAAACAAAATTGAGAGAAAAAGAGAGAAGGGATAATGTTACTATCCTTTTTCCACACTTGTGCTTCAAAGTAGCATCGTGATCTTCATGATAGAGAGTCTCCTATGTTGTCACTTTCATATACTAGTGGGAATTTTTCATTATAGAACTTGGCTTGTATATTCCAATTATGGGCTTCCTCAAAATGCCCTAGGTCTTCGTGAGCAAGCAAGTTGGATGCACACCCACTTAGTTTCTTTTGTTGAGCTTTCATATATTTATAGCTCTAGTGCATCCGTTGCATGGCAATCCCTACTCCTCTCATTGACATCAATTGATGGGCATCTCCATAGCCTATTGATTAGCCACGTCAATGTGAGACTTTCTACCTTTTTGTCTTCTCTCATAACCCCCATCATTATACTTTACTCTATCCATGGCTTGCGTTCATGTATTGTGTAAGGGTTGAAAAGGCTGAAGCGCGTTAAAAAGTGTGAACCAATTGCTCGGCTTGTCATCGGGGTTATGCACGATGAGAACGTTTGTGTGACGAAATTGAAATATGGCCTAACTATATGATTTTCTAGGGATAAGCTTTCTTTGGCTAGTTATTTTGATAAGACATAATTGCTTGGTTAGCATGTTTGAAGTATTATTGTTTTATGTCATCATTAAACTTTTTATCCTGAATCCTTCGGATCTAAATATTCATGCCACAATAAAAAGAATTACGTTGAAAATTATGCTAAGAAGCATTCCACATCAAAAATTTTGTTTTTATCATTTACCTACTCGAGGACGAACAGGAATTAAGCTTGGGGATGCTTGATACGTCTCCAACGTATCTATAATTTTTTATTGTTCCATGCTATTATATATTCTGTTTTGGATGTTTAATGGGCATCTCCATAGCCTATTGATTAGCCACGTCAATGTGAGACTTTCTACCTTTTTGTCTTCTCTCATAACCCCCATCATTATACTTTACTCTATCCATAGTGCTATATCCATGGCTTGCGTTCATGTATTGTGTAAGGGTTGAAAAGGCTGAAGCGCGTTAAAAAGTGTGAACCAATTGCTCGGCTTGTCATCGGGGTTATGCACGATGAGAACGTTTGTGTGACGAAATTGAAATATGGCCTAACTATATGATTTTCTAGGGATAAGCTTTCTTTGGCTAGTTATTTTGATAAGACATAATTGCTTGGTTAGCATGTTTGAAGTATTATTGTTTTATGTCATCATTAAACTTTTATCCTGAATCCTTCGGATCTAAATATTCATGCCACAATAAAAAGAATTACGTTGAAAATTATGCTAAGAAGCATTCCACATCAAAAATTTTGTTTTTATCATTTACCTACTCGAGGACGAACAGGAATTAAGCTTGGGGATGCTTGATACGTCTCCAACGTATCTATAATTTTTTATTGTTCCATGCTATTATATATTCTGTTTTGGATGTTTAATGGGCTTATTTATACACTTTTATATTATCTTTGGGACTAACCTATTAACCGGAGGCCCGGCCCAAATTGCTTGCCTATTTCAGTGTTTTGCGGAAAAAGAATATCAAACGGAGTCCAAACGGAATGAAACCTTCGGGAGCATGATTTTTGGAACAAACGTGATCCAGAGGACTCGGAGTGGACGTCAAGCAACCAACAAGGAGGCCACGAGGAAGGGGGCGCGCCCTCTACCCTCGTGGGCCCCTCATGGCTCCACCGACCTACTTCTTCCTCCTGTATATACCTACGTACCCCCAAACCATCAGAGAGCACCACGAAAACCTAATTCCACCGCCGCAACCTTCTGTACACGTGAGATCCCATCTTGGGGCCTTTTCCGGCGTCCTGCCGGAGGGGGCGTTGATCACGGAGGGCTTCTACATCAACACCATAGCCTCTCCGATGATGTGTGAGTAGTTTACCTCAGACCTTCGGGTCCATAGTTATTAGCTAGATGGCTTCTTCTCTCTCTTTGGATCTCAATACAAAGTTCTCCTCGATTCTCTTGGAGATCTATTTGATGTAATCTTCTTTTGCGGTGTGTTTGTCGAGACCGATGAATTGTGGGTTTATGATCAAGATTATCTATGAGCAATATTTGAATCTTCTCTGAATTCTTTTATGTATGATTGGTTATCTTTGCAAGTCTCTTCGAATTATCAGTTTGGTTTGGCCTACTAGATTGTCCTTTCTTGCAATGGGAGAAGTGCTTAGCTTTGGGTTCAATCTTGCGGTGCTCGATCCTAGGGACAGTAGGGGAAACGACACGTATTGTATTGTTGCCATCGAGGATAAAAAGATGGGGTTTATATCAGCATGAGTTTATCCCTCTACATCATGTCATCTTGCTTAAAGCTTTACTCCGTTCTTATGAACTTAATACTCTAGATGCATGCTGGATAGCAGTCGATGTGTGGAGTAATAGTAGTAGATGCAGGCAGGAGTCGGTCTACTTGTCACGGACGTGATGCCTATATACATGATCATACCTAGATATTCTCATAACTATGCTCAATTCTATCAATTGCTCGACAATAATTTGTTCACCCACGGTAATACTTATGCTATCTTGAGATAAGCCACTAGTGAAACCTATGGCCCCCGGGTCTATTTTCCATCATATTAATTTCCCGTCAACAAACTATTTCTATCTTTGTTTATTTTGCAATCTTTACTTTTCATCTTTATCATAAAAATACCAAAAATATTATCTTATCATCTCTATCAGATCTCACTTTTGCAAGTGGCCATGAAGGGATCAACCCCTTTATTGCGTTGGTTGCAAGGTTCTTATTTGTTTGTGTAGGTGCAAGGGACTTGTGTGTGGCCTCCTACTGGATTGATACCTTGGTTCTCAAAAACTGAGGGAAATACTTACGCTACTTTGATGCATCACCCTTTCCTCTTCAAGGGAAAACCAACGCAGTGCTCAAGAGGTAGCAGATATCAAAGATCAAGTCTTCGGGAAGTTGTCCGGGGATCCGAAGACGACTTCCAATGTGATTGAGCCCGTGCAACAGGCCTCTACACCTGGTATTACTCCTTTATAGGTAGTTTTTGTGGTTATGATCCTTGCTGGATTGATGCCCCTCTTGCGGATTGTATCCTGATAGAGCAGGTTGAGGCTGCTGCCACCGTCCATGAGGACTCGTGTGAGGTGGAATCCATCAATAATTGGGTCGAGGACCAGTGCGGCTGAACCGCCATGACGGATACTGGTCGGATGGTCCCTGCGATTGAAGGTGATCGGGCAGGATGACCATGGATTGAATTTTGGGGCGACTGGCTCTATCGCGTAGACGTCCCTGAGCGCGCGTTCACGCTTCCTCTTAGGGATATGGGTGACGTATATCATGCTCACCGTTTTAACTTGGGGGGGGGGGGGACTTCTTCTGTCCCCCTATGTTCGGCGGACGGGGCTCCTCGTCCTCGTCCTCACTTTGCGACCCCTTCTCCTTGTTCTCGGTATTTAACTTGTCGGCCTGTTTAAAGACCCAACAGCTTCTGTTGGTATGATTGGCTGGTTTATCGGGGGTGTCGTGGATCTGACATGGACGATCGAGTATGCGGTCCAAGCTGGATGAGCCCGTGTTATTTCTTTTAAATGGCTTCTTCCGCTGGCCGGACTTGGAGCCACTGAATCCGGCGTTGACCGCCGTGTCATCGGTATTGTCACTGTTGCTTCGACGCTTGTGCCTGTTGCGTCGAGGATTGCCGTTGCTATTTCTGGCTTCAGAGGTGCCAGGTTCGCTTGCATTATTATTGCTACGGGCTAGCCAGCTTTCTTCACACGTGCAAAAGCGGGTCATAAGTGTCGTGAGGGCTGCCATGGACTTTGGCTTTTCTTGGTCGAGGTGTCGGGCAAGCCATTCATCACGGATGCTATGCTTAAAGGCCGCTAGGGCTTCGGCATCCGGACAGTCGAGGATCTGGTTCTTTTTAGTTAGGAACCTAGTCCTGAATTTCCTGGCTGACTCTCCGGGCTGTTGAACTATGTGACTTAAGTCATCGGCATCCGGAGGTTGGACGTATGTACCTTGGAAGTTATCACGGAAGGCGTCTTCCAAGTCCTCCCAACTACCAATGGAGTTTCTGGCAGACTGTTTAACCAGTGCCGAGCTGGTCCCTTGAGTTTTAGCGGGAGGTACTTGATGGCATGAAGATCATCATCGCAGGCCATATGAATATGGAGAAGAAATTCCTCAATCCATATCGCGGGATCTGTTGTTCCATCGTATGATTCGATATTCACGGGTTTAAACCCTTCTGGGAATTCGTTATCCATTACTTCATCAGTGAAGCAGAGGGGGTGTGCGGCGCCTCTATATCGGGCCAAGTCGCGTCGTAGCTCGGATGGAGTCCGTCTGCAGTTTTTGTCCCAGACGTGGTTATGCTTGTCACGTCCGGATAGATAGCCGTCTCGTGCATCGGGGCATGCCCCCACAATCCGTAGATCGATCTGGTCTGACCTGCTCTATTTTCCAGGTCCTGTCGTAGGTCAAATGTATATCCCCGAGCTGTTGTGTCCCTACCTTTACAGCGAGGTGGTATGGGCTGGTGTTCGGCTTGAGTTGCCATTTTGTCCCGGCCACGTGGTGGTCGGTCAGCCGCGTTACGCGCTGATGGTACGGGGTCCAGTGCCTCATCGTCGAATTGAGGTAGAAGTTTATGCTTCGGGTAACTTTTGGTGGAGCGCTCGAGGCCGTATTCCTCGGCTGCCAGGACATTAGTCCACCTATCGTTGAGTAGATCTTGATCAGCTTGAAGCTGCTGCTGCTTCTTTTTCACGCTCCTTGCAGTGGCTATTAGCCGGCGCTTAAAGCGCTCCTGCTCGAGAGGTTCCTCAGGCACGATAAAGTCTTTGTTGCCGAGGCTCACCTCATCCTCGGAGAGTGGAAGATAATTGTTGTCCTCCGAGTCTTCGTTTACGGCCTGTTCATCAGGGCTAACTTGCCCATCTTCCCGATCGTCCTGTTCGGAGGTTGGCTCGACGGGTTCTTCTTCGTCTTCAGCGTCGTCCGGAGTATTGTAGTCTCTCGTGCCGGTATTTTTGTCTTTTCCACAGCGTGATTTAGAGCGGCGCCGCTGACGTCGGTGCTTTGGTTGTATCTCCGGAGGTTTATCCTCGACTGGATTCTTCTCGTTATCGCCGTTACCCTCTTTGGGTGTATCCACCATGTACACATCATACGAAGAGGTGGCCATCTAACATCCGGTAAATGGCGGGTTTTGGGCCTGCTCCTCGCCGGCATCTCGTCCATACAGTCGATGTCATCTGAGCCGTAATCGGGCATGTCAGTTAAGTCCTCGACAGTGGCTATGAAGTGGGTGGCGTGTGGGACGTAAAATTCCCCACTCTCAGCCCCTAGTCCGGGATGGGCGTAGTTCGGACGTTGCTCCTTTGTAATGACGAGGGATCGCATCAAGTCCAGAGCCTCACTTAAAGGCGAGGTTTGGCCAGGGAGAAGAGAGTCCGTGGAGTACGGCGGGAAGGAGACTCCTTGGCCGAGCTCACACGATGCTGACTCCGAGGGTTTGGAGCCAGTGTCCGGAGAAGAGTCCAGCTTCACGATAGTTGCCAGCGACACTACTTCCTCCGGATCTCCCCTACCGGGCTTAGTGGCCGCAGATAGTCCGGCGGGCTCAAGAATCTCATCTTCGGACCCGGCGATGCTCTCATGATCTAAGGCCAGAGCGGAGGTTGGGGTCGTGAACCCTTGGAAGATCAAGTCTCCTCGAATATCAGCGACATAGTACAGATTTCCAAAACTAATGTGGTGACCTGGGGCGTAGCTATCGATCTGCGCTAGATGGCCAAGTGAGTTGGCCCGCAGTGCGAAGCCGCCGAATACGAAGATCTGGCCGGGGAGAAAAACCTCCCTCTGGACGGCATTGTTGTAGATGATTGATGGAGCCATCGAACCTTCTGATGACGACACATCAGAACTCTTAATGAAAGCACCAATGTCGGTGTCAAAACCGGCGGATCTCGGGTAGGGGGTCCCGAACTATGCGTCTAAGGTCGATGGTAACAGGAGACAGGGGACACGATGTTTACCCAGGTTCGGGCCCTCTTGATGGAGGTAATACCCTACTTCCTACTTGATTGATCTTGATGAATATGAGGATTACAATAGTTGATCTACCACCACTAGTGCAGGATGGTCCAAATGCGACTACGATCAGAGACCCTTCGACGAAACTGTGTGCGATGCCATAATCACAAACGATGGTGTAAAAACCCGTCAAAAAAGGTGCAAAACTTTTGCGATGACATATGCATCAAACACGGTTCAGAATTTAGTTGCGTGTGCGATGCAGGGCATAAGGTTCAACTCAATGAACTGTTTGTGATGAGGAGGCACAAAAGAAACGGGCAGCCAGATGAAGGCGTGTGTGATATACAACATACGGTTCAATGGGATGAACTGTGTGTGATTAGGAAACACAATGGAAATGGTTCAACTGAACAAGATGTGTGTGATACGCGGCAAACAGGTCCGTAATCAGAAACGTGTGCGAAGACCAATAATAACACAGACGATTGCTGCTAATAAGCCGTGTGAATTGCTCTGTCTCTGATGAGAATAACATGTATATATATACATAACTGAAATAAACATCCAATTACATAAGTGACTATACAGATCATTAGCACACACCTCAATAAACAATTGCATGCATTCTAAAGTAGGAGAAACGCTCATCTAGTCATCTACTTCTTGTGACGCTCCCGCCACTACTATGTGGCTCGATCCCTCGTCTGGGTTAGGAAGAAGGTAGTTCATCATGTCAACGATCCGCTTGTACATCTCGTAGCTTGTGTACGCGTCCATGGTCGCGTACTTGACATGTTGTTCATCCAGTCTCTTATGCCACACACTGTGCCAGGCGTTCTTGTCCTTATTGCTCTCTTGCTTCATCTTCGCATAGTAGGGGTCGATGATGGCCGAGGCGAGGTCAACCAGGAGTTGATTTGCTTTTGTCGGTGCCCCAGACCTTGTAGTGGTGCTGGATGTTGACAAGATTCGGGCATTTCAAGTCCGAAACCTTGAGCGCTTTTAGATCGTTGGTGGTGTCCACCGTAGCGAAACTGTAGTCGGAGCTCTTGATAAACCTGGAGAAACGCTCGCAAGGCCTTGTGGCAAGGTGGAAGTGGTAGACGAGGACGTCATGTCGCACGCACAACTGGGCGACGACAACCTTCTGATCGTGCCCGGCACGACCGATGGTGTACTCGAGGTCGAAGCCGACCACTCGTTACTTGTCCTCGGCAAGGAACTGCTCCATAGTTTGGATGGAGCTCTCCACCGAGACTGGATCGTTCATGTAGACCACCGAGAGGGCCTTCCCCCTCACGTGGGTGTCCACTACGTGATGCATGGTGAACTTCCCGCCATTGTCGTCGTCGGCCGCTGGGAGCGCCACTGGAGCCATGGGGAGCGCCATTGGAACCGCTGGATGTCCTCTCTGTATGTGTCCTCGTGGTGTGCTTATTGTGACGTGTGATACGAGAGATGAAGGTAAATGGCCGCAGGGATAAAAGAGCAGCATGGATTCTCGGTGCATCCGCATGGCATTTTTTGCAGCGGGTAACTGCATTGTCGCGTCGCGCCCGGCACAACCGCTTGCACACGAACATGCATGATCGTGCGCCGGCCCAAAACACTGGCAGCACGCGTGGAGGGACAAGGGCAGAGCACCCGGAGGGACGCGAGAGCAGAGTGCGCACGGCGAGACGCGAGCAGAGCGCGTCGCGGCCGCCTGAACCGCAAGCAACCACACACATGGAGCAGTTGAACACGCAGCAAATGGTTGCCTACAAGCCGGCCGACAGTTGCGTCGCTGCGTAGAGAGCGGCCGTGTGGTACAACCTCTGTCTAGTCTATAGTCTCATATTCCATGCCATACCTTGCCCTCAAATTTAACCAACAAAATGTTAATGCATGTTTTAAAAATTATATAATTGGAAACTATGTTGAAATACAAATCCAACTATATAATTTTTGGCGACATGCATTCGTATGTTATTAGTTAAATCATACATATAAACCAGGACGGTGGTATAGTAGGTAATTAAATCGCAAACATTTTTTATTAACCGTATGTGTACGTGGCCTTTCGTCCTCCTCTCGCACGTCTTGTCACCCCGCTGCTGCAGACGGCTTATAGCGCAAGCTTGCGCAGCGTGCGGGGGCGTTCTTTTTGCCAAACGGTGGCGCCAATGAATCGTCGGTCAGCCCGTTCCCGCGCAACCTCGTAGGTTCCCGTGCAAGCTTCCAGCCCGACTTGGTGAAATCCCCCAAAATCCCAATGCTTACCGGCCTCCTATAAAAACCGCCACGGCCGACGAGTCCTGCGTCGCATTTTCCCTCCATCCCTGTAGCTTATCTCATCTGCTTCTCCCACATTCGCCAATGGCAACGTTCTGTCGTCGCCGCTCAGCCACTCCGCCGTCATCAGAGGACAGCTCCAGCTGTGTAGCGACCAGACCTCAAACAGTCTGATCTCTGTGCTTCAGTGTCATCCCTGGATCAGTAATGCTGACACGCATAGTACTTGAAGGATTTATAACAGAGTAGCAATCACACACTTGTTACATCAAATGTCTCAAAATAGAACTTATTACAATAAATATGGCTTAAGGCCAACTAATAACGATAACAGCGGAAGGCTTGGAAGACAAGCGAGTCCATTAACTCCAACGGCATCACCGAAAGTATAGAACCACGACCTAAAGGCACCTTACTCATCGTTGCGAAAAGTCCGCAACATGAATGTTGCAGCCAAAACGGGTCAAAGACATGGAATATCGGCAATGTAACACATAGAAAGTAACATGAAAGAGTAATGCTATACTACATGCATATATGGCTGGTGGACAGCTCTATGGTTCTGATTTTGCGTAAAGCCAATTTTTCCTACTGCAAAGGAATAAATTTTATTTAACTATCATGGTGGTTGTTAAACATTGAGAATGGTTGACAACATTCTCAATCCCAGTTAAGCATCATCATTAAAACCGAACAATATTAATTAAAGTAACATGATGAGATTCACATGATAATCCAAGTACTATATACTCAAGATGTCCATAACCGAGGACACGGCTAACCATGATTAGTTTATACACTCTGCAGAGGTTTGCGCGCTTTTCCCACAAGACTCGATCTCCTCCGTTGGGATTCTCGCCTGCATGGTGTTTGAGAAAGCGGATGACCGAGACATAGTCTTCGAGCGCTTAGCACCTTACGATCGGGTAGACCATTACACCTACTTTCCCCTACATCCGCTAGTCTACCACCGTAAGAGTTCGTGACGACTTAATCAACTATGCTAGAGCCCATAGTAGCTTGTGGCTGCACGGAAGTTTCTAGCATGAATAATCTCATGATCCCTTTGAGCACGGGTGGCGGTCCATAAAGAAAACAGGCAATCCTGGAATACCCAGTACCTCAATCCACCCAGATGTGTATTAAAGTTGCCACCTTAAATAAACCATTAATTAACAATCTCACATACATCATGGATACACTCACCCAATCCACGTCTACTAGCATAGCATGGCTTAAGCAAACGTAGAAGTAACTCCCAAGGGTTTGATAATGAAACAGGTAATAGGTACTACCTCATCTACTTTCCCAAAACCCACAATTTAATTAGATCCTAATCATGCAATGTTTGAGGATTGATTTAATGCATAAAAACTGGGTATGAAAGGGAATATGATCAAAGTGTTACTTGCCTTGCTGATGATCCGTGAAACGTAGCGATTCGAAGTAGCAAGCGGCGCACTCCGGGTACTCTATCGCAAACAAACAAGCATACAATAAGTACTCATCTAATGCACAGGGAAAACTCAAATAAAAGATCTAACCAGAAAGTTCAACTTAAGAACTCCGGTTTGCAAAAGGAATCGAAACAAACGAAGCAACGAAAGACAAACGGCGAAAGAAACAAGCTTCGTTTACTAATCTGGACCTAAGTCAAATTTTACAAAAGCAAAAACTTGTTTGAGTTGGTTAAACGGAAAGAGGGTTTCGAGATGAAACTCTAGGCACTTGAATGGCCTGATTCTGATAAACGAGCGAAAAGATAAACAAACGAAAATCGGATCAGAAATCGCTATCAGAAATAATCACGGAAAAATCCGAGAAAAAGGAAAACTAACGAACAGATTAACGAATGAACGTTCGTTAACTGAAACTAAATGGTGAATTCCTCCGTTAAAACGAACGAACGAGCGAACGCTCGCTAAATAAATAAACCGAAATAAACCAATCTAACAAAGTAAAAAAACCTAGGGTTTTCAGAAAAAAAGCCGGATCGGTTTTCTCCGAAAAACCGGTGGCGGACGGCGCGGCTACCTCGTCGGACTCCGGCGGGCTCGGGGCTCCGGCGGGGTGGGGCAGCGTCGACGGCCTGTCGGTGTACAAAAAGCGGCGGCGACAAGCGTGGCCATGAGGCGGGCGGGGCGGTGGCGGTGAGGCGTGGCGCGGCGCTATTTAAGAGGGGGGCACGACTTGGGAAGGGGCGCTGGTCGGGTCGGCCTCGGGAGGCGTGCCCGGCCAGACTTGGTGGCGGCGGTGCGGTCTCCATGAGGAGGCGGCGTCTTGTGAGCTGGCTTTGGCTCCTGGGCTTTCAAGCCTGATCAGGCGCAGTTCTTTTTAAGCAGATTCATGAAACAAGAAAAATTCTAGAAAATAAAATAAAATTTTGAAAATGCCAAAATAAATTTTCATCGCCTAAATAAAATATTTAGAACGAGGTGAACATTTTCTTGGCCCTAAAATGCAGTTTTGAAAACGTGCAATTTTTCCTAATTCAAATAAAATAGCCAAAAACTCCGAAATAAAATCTTATTTGATTTTTTTATTAAATCCTCAATATTTCTTCATTTTGGGAAATTCATTTTATTCCCTCTCTCATATTTTTGTAATAGAAATTATTGAAGATAAAATAAATAAAATCAAATGATCCTATTTTCAAAATTTGAAAAAACTCAAATATGAAAATAACGAAATTCCCAACTCTCTCCGTGGGTCCTTGAGTTGCGTAAAATTTCTAGGATCAAGCCAAAAGCAAGAAAATATGATATGCATTGATTATCTAGTGTATAACATTCCAGATTGAAAATTTGGGATGTTACAAACCTACCCCCCTTAAGATGAATCTCGCCCTCGAGATTCGGGTTGGCTAGAAAATAGGTGAGGGTGGTCCTTCAGCAGATCTTCCTCTCGCTCCCAGGTGGCTTCTTCCTTGGTGTGATGGCTCCACTAGACTTTGCAAAACTTGATAACCTTGTTGCGGGTCACTCGGCTGGCATACTCAAGAATCTTGACTGGTTTCTCCTCATAGGTCAAATCACTATCCAACTGAATCGCTTCCAGCGGCACTGTATCTCTTAGCGGTATATCAGCCATTTCTGCGTGGCACTTCTTCAATTGGGAAACGTGGAACACGTCATGAACTCTTGACAATCCTTCGGGCAACTCCAACTTGTAAGCAACTTCTCCCATACGCTCCAAAACTTTGTATGGTCCCACAAAACATGGCGCTAATTTCCCCTTAATTCCAAAGCGCTTAACTCCTCGAAGTGGAGATACTCGAAGATAGACTCTATCTCCGACTTCATGCTTGTCTCCTTGCGTTTAGAATCGCATAGCTCTTACACTTTGGGTGGGCTACCTTGAGCCTATCGCGAATCAACTTCACCTTGAGTTCAGACTCCTTAATCAAATCTGGTCCAAACAAGCTGGCGGTCTCCAACTTCATCCCACGACAATGGTGTTACGCACCTCCTTCCGTACATAAGGCTTCAAAAGGGGCCATCTTCAAACTAGATTGATAACTGTTGTTGTAAGAGAACTCCGCATATGGCAAGTTGTCATACCAACTTGATCCATAATCTAGTGCACAAGCTCTCAGCATATCCTCCAAAATCTGATTGACTCTCTCGGTTTGTCCATCTATCTGTGGATGAAAGGTTGTACTGAATTCTAGCCTGGTACCCAAAGTTTCGTGCAACTGATTCCATAACTTTGAGGTAAACTGGGTTCCTCTATCTGATACAATGCTCCTCGGAACTCCATGCAGACATACGATCCTGGTCATGTATATCTTAGCCAACTTAGCACTGGTGTAAGTGGTCTTCACTGGGATGAAATGAGCTACCTTCGTCAAGCGATCAACTACGACCCATATCGAGTCATAGCCTGAACGGCTCCTGGACAATCCCGTGATAAAATCCATGCCTAGTTCATCCCACTTCCATTCGGGTATCGGCAATGGCTGTAACAATCCTGCTGGCTTGTGATGCTCTGCTTTCACTCTCTGACATACATCACAAACTGCTACATACTCCACAATATCCTTCTTCATTCCGGTCCACCAGAAAGTGTCCTTCAAATCCAAATACATCTTGGTATTTCCTGTGTGAATCGTGTACGGCGAATCATGGGCCTCTTGCAAGATCAACTTTCTGATCTCCGGATCATTAGGCATGTAAACGCGGTCCTCAAACCATAAGGTATCATGTTCATCCTCACGAAATCCTTTAGCTTTTCCCTTGCTCATCTTCTCCTTTATAGAGGCAATCTCCTTGTCAGTCTTCTGAGCTTCTCTGATCTTATCCATCAAAGTAGACTTAATCTCCAATGCTGCTACATAGCCTCTCGGAACTATCTCCAAACATAGCTCTCGAAGATCCCCGGCTAACTCCTTTGGTAACCCTCTGGTCATTAGTGTGTTGACATGGCTCTTACGGCTCAACACATCTGCTACTACGTTGGCCTTTCTGGGATGATAATGCAATCTCATATCATAATCCTTGATGAGCTCCAACCATCTCCTTTGCCTGAGATTCAACTCCTTCTGCGTGAAAATGTACTTCAAACTCTTGTGATCCGTATACACCTCACAATGGTTTCCAATGAGGAAATGTCTCCAAGTCTTCAATGCATGCACTACAGCTGCTAATTCCAAATCATGTGTGGCATAATTCAACTCATGGGGCTTAAGCTGTCGTGAAGCATATGATACAACTCTTCCCTCCTGCATAAGCACTGCTCCAAGTCCTCGACGTGAAGCGTCGCAATATACCTCGTAATCTTTGCTCTGCTCCGGCAGAATTAACACTGGTGATGTAACCAAACGTTTCTTTAACTCCTGGAAACTGGCCTCACATTCCTCAGTCCATTTGAACTTGGTATCCTTCTTCAACAACTCCGTCATGGGCTTCGCAATTTTTGAGAAGTTCTCAATGAATCTTCGGTAGTATCCTGCCAGTCCAAGAAAACTCCAGATCTCTTCAACTGTCGTTGGTGCTTCCCAGTTTGTCACAGTGACAACCTTGGTGGGATCTACTGCTATACCTTCTCCGGATATAACGTGTCCGAGGAATCCAACTTCCTTCAACCAAAACTCACATTTGCTGAACTTGGCATATAAGCGATGTTCTCTCGAGCTTCTCAAGTACCAAGCATAAATGTTCCTTATGCTCCTCTTCATTCTTCGAGTAGACCAAAATATCATCAATGAACACCACGACGAACTTATCCAAAAACTCCATAAACACCTTGTTCATCATGTTCATGAAATAGGCAGGTGCATAAGTCAGACCAAATGACATAACAGTATACTCATACAGCCCATACCTGGTGGTAAAAGCCGTCTTAGGTATATCCTGCTCTCGAATCTTTAACTGATGGTATCCTGATCGCAAATCGATCTTGGAAAATACCTTAGCTCCTTGCAATTGGTCAAACAAATCGTTGATCATCGGCAATGGGTACTTATTCTTGATAGTTACTTCATTCAATCCTCGATAATCAACAACCATCCTTAACGATCCATCCTTCTTATCCACTAGAAGTACTAGCGATCCAGTAACTCCTTAATCTGCTTCTTCATTTCTTCCAAATCTTGTGCGGGCATCCGGTACGGTCTCTTAGATATCGGCCCTGTGCCTGGCAAAAGCTCAATCAAAAACTCAATGTCTCTATCCGGTGGCATACCTGGCAACTCCTCTGGAAATACGTCAGGGAAATCCTTCACCACTGGTACTTCCTCCTGCACAACTCCTGATAAGGAATTTACTTGAGTCCTCTTCAGCTCATGCCGTGACACATACTTGATTCTTCTTCCTTACGGGTGGTAAGCAAAATCGACTTCTTTGGTGCAATCGATGTTCCTCCATACATCGATAGCCAATCCATACCTAGAATCACGTCCAAACCTTGCGATTCCAGAATGATTAAATCTGTGGGGAAAACATGCCTACCTATGCTCAATGGCACTTGAAAACATCCTCGACTAGCCATATACTCCGCTCCTGGTGAGCTTACTAACATAGGTGTTCTAAGAACCTTGGTGGGTAGTTTATACTTATCCACAAATCCCCTTGATATGTATGAATGCGATGCACTAGTATCAAAAAGAATGATTGCAGTAAATGACTTAACCAAAAACTTACCTATTACTGCATCTGGCTGGGCTTCAACCTCCTCCACGTTAACGTGGTTCACCTGTCCTCTGTTGAAAGGGTTCGACTTCTTCCCAGAGTTTCCATTGCCATTTCCATTCTGGGCTTCAGGACATTCATTAGCATAATGTCCAGTCTTCTGACACTTAAAGCAAGTGACTTGGCTCAGGCCTCTCTTGGCTGGGGTTGACGGGTTGGTACGCTTCTGTCCGTTGCTTCCTCCATTCCCGTTACCATTCTTGGAGCCATTATGATTATGCGAATTCCCTCCTCCATGGGTATGCTAAAAATGTCCTCCCGCCGGGGTAAAGCGTAGCTTCACCTGAGCTCTTAATTGTACTTCCCTTGTCCATACTTCCTCTTGCGGTTTTCAATCTGCTTGCTTCCCTTCAATCATAAGAGCACGATCTAGCAACTCCTGGTAGTTGTTGAAAGTTGCTACCATCAACTGCATGCTCGACTCATCATTCAGTCCTTCGTAAACTTCTCACCTTATCTCGCATCTGTAGTAACGTCATCAGGGCATAACGTGCTAACTTACTAAAGTCCTCCACATCTTGGCCTACGGTCGTCCTCCTTGGCGTAAGTTACGAAACTCACGCTTCTTCATGGCCATAGCTCCTGCTGAAACATGGGTAGTACGGAAAGCTTGCTGAAACTGGTCCCATATGATAGTGTCAATAGGGTGTGTGGCTGTGTAATTCTCCCACCATGATGCTGCGGGTCCATCAAGCTGATGTGCGGCAAAACGCACTCTCTCCACATCTGTGATCATGTAGTGGTCAACTCCCTTCCAACCTTGCGGAGCCAATCATCTGCAACAATCGGCTTGGTGCTACTGGAAAACACCGGCAGATTCAGCCTCAAGAAACGGGTCAAATGGTCAACAGGTGGTGGTGGTGGTGGGTTGTTGTTGTTGTTGTTGTTGTTGTTGTTGTTGTTGTTGTTGTTGTTGTTGTTGTTGTTGTTGTTGTTGTTGTTGTTGTTGTTGTTGTTGCTTTGTTGTTGTTGTTGTTGTTGTTGTTGTTGTTGTTGTTGTTGCCTTGGTTACGTACTAGTGCTTGCATCAAGACATTCTCTGCTTGAATCAATCGAGTGATCTCCGGTGGGAAAACAAATCCGGTGTCGCATCTCGGAGGCATCTGAGGGTTTTAGAGAAGATGAGAATATAGAATAGAATAATGTCTAGAGGGAAAACACTACCCATATGCACATGAGACAAATGCAAACAAAATCACTTCATTCAATTCAAACAAAGGCACACAACGGTCTATCCATCGTTAAAAAGTGCTCGGACTATACTAGATACATGGGGGAAATACTACTACTGTTATGGTGATCAACTAGAAAAACTGCTCCGATGAAGACTCCATGATATCCGCTCCAGCTTCATCAACATAGTCATCATCGGCGTAAATGCAGGTCCGAGTGGGTGTAAATCGATGATGATATAGTTATTCGGGCAAGTGGAATCGTCATCTCCTCCTCCTGGCGCGGGGTCTCCCATGAAAACTCCTAGCTTCCTGGTTAGGTCATCATTCTTCTCCACTAACACTTCAATTTCCTCCATATAATCTTCACGTGTAGCTTTGAGTTCTTCTTCCAGCTCCGTGATCTTGGTCAAGGCCTTCTGCAGATCTATCATGCCTGCGCACATCTGGTTCTCCTGGCGTCTAATGTGCTGGTTTAACTCCTGGATAAAAGTTGCGATTGATCTATCCTTCCTGGTGCTGATCATCTCCCATTGCTCATCTCGGCGCCCACAAATTTGGTATATAGTATCCTTGAGATAATTGCGGTAAACTTCTCCAATACGTCCCATGGTGATGTGGGCTGCCATGCTCTTTCCTAGACTCCGGGTTGGTGCATCAAAGGAAAACTCTATGGGCTCCGTGACTGGCACGAACGTCCTTCCTGGAACTTGAACTTGAACCATCCAGCGCTCCTCTTCGGTTAAAGTGGCGTTGTAGGTCCCGGTGAAGCTTGGTACTCCGATGTTCAGGTATCTAGTGACTTCCTTCAAGTGACGTCCAAAGGGTGTATCATCCTCCGGTTGCGTGAACTTGTTCCTTGCATCCGCCATCCTAAAAGAGTAGAAAAGATGAGGAGTCAGAAATGAGAAGAAAGAGTAGTGATCTAGGGCTTTAGCTTAGTGGTCGGTGTCACGTAGTCGGCGTGTGCTCGATACCATCTTGTAGCGACAGGACCTCAAATCCTCGATCTCGTAGCTTCAGTGTCATCCCTAGATCAGTAATGCTGACACGCACAACACTTGAAGGATTTATAACAGAGTAGCAATCACACACTTATTACATCGAATGTCTCAAAAGAGAACTCATTACAATAAATATGGCTTAAGGCCAACTAATAACGATAACAACGGAAGGCTTGGAAGATAAGCGAGTCCATCAACTCCAACGGCATCACTGAGTATAGAACCACGACCTAAAGGCACATTACTCGTCGTCTCAAAAGTCTGCAACATGAACGTTGCAGCCCGAAAACGGGTCAGCACATGGAATATGCCGGCAATGTAACACATAGAGAGTAATATGAAAGAGTAATGCTATACTACATGCATATATGGCCGGTGGAAAGCTCTATGGTTACAGTTTTGCGTGAAGCCAAATTTTCCCTATTGTAAAGGAATAAATTTTATTTAACTATCATGGTGGTTGTTAAACATTGAGAATGGTTGACAGCATTCTCAATCCCAATTAAGCATCATCATTAAAACCGAACAATATTAATTAAAGTAACATGATGAGATTCACATAATAATCCAAGTACTAGATACTCAAGATGTCCATAACCGGGGACACGGCTAACCATGATTAGTTTATACACTTTGCAGAGGTTTGTGCACTTTTCCCCACAAGACTCGATCTCCTCCGTTGGGATTCTTGCACTGCATGTTGTTTGAGAAACGGATGACCGAGACATAGTCTTTCAGAAGAGCTAGCACCTTACGATCGGGTAGACCGTTACACCTACTTTCCCCTACATACGCTAGGTCTACCACTGTAAGAGTTCATGACGACTTAATCAACTATGCTAGAGCCGTTTGTAGCTTTTGGCTGCACACGGAATTTTCTAGGATGAATAATCTCATGATCCCTTTGAGCCTGGGTGGCGGTCCATAAAAAAAACAGGCAATCCTGGAATACCCAGGTACCTCAATCCACCCAGATGTGTATTAAAGTTGCCACCTTAAATAAACCATTAATTAACAATCTCACATCTGTCATGGATACACTCACCCAATCCACGTCTACTAGCATAGCATGGCTTAAGCAAACGTAAAAGTAACTCCCAAGGGTTTGATAATGAAACAGGTAATAGGTACTACCTCATCTACTTTCCCAAAACCCACAATTTAATTAGATCCTAATCATGCAATGTTTGAGGATTGATTTAATGCATAAAAACTGGGTATGAAAGGGAATATGATCAAAGTGGTACTTGCCTTGCTGATGATCCGTGAAACCTAGCGATTCGGAGTAGCAAGCGGCGCACTCCGGGTACTCTATCGCAAACAAACAAGCATACAATAAGTACTCATCTAATGCACAGGGAAAACTCAAATAAAATATCTAACCAGAAAGTTCAACTTAAGAACTCCGGTTTGCAAAAAGAATCGAAACAAACGAAGCAACGAAAGACAAACGGCGAAAGAAACAAGCTTCGTTTACTAATATGGACCTAAGTCAAATTTTACAGAAGCAAAAACTTGTTTGAGTTGGTTAAACGGAAAGAGGGTTTCGAGACGAAACTCTAGGCGCTTGAATCGCCTGATTCCGATAAACGAGCAAAAAGATAATCTAAAACGAAAATCGAATCAGAAATCATGATCAGAAATAATCGCGGAAAAATCTCAGAAAAAGGAAAACTAACGAACAGATTAACGAATGAACATTCGTTAACTGAAACTAAACGGTGAATTCCGCCGTTAAAACGAACAAAAGAGCGAATGCTCGCTAAATAAATAAACCGATCTAACAAAATAAAAAAACTAGGGTTTTCAGAAAAAAAAATGGATCGGTTTTCTCCAAAAAACTTGCGGCGGACGGCGCGGCTACCTCGTCGGACTCCGGCGGGCTCGGGGCTCCGCGGGGTGGGGTTGTGTCGGCAGCCTGTCGGTGTAAAAAAGAGGGGTACACTTTTTGTACCCCTATAACTGTCTGCCAGGCGATCGAGCATGGGCACCACCGACCTTGAGCAAGGCAAGGGAGGTGAGCCAAGGTAAGGCGAAGCTCGAAAGGAGCGAGCAGCGCCAAGACCAAGACCACAAAAGAGCAAAGGGGATGAAACAGACTCCCGGCAAGATCCTTGCCGGGAGGCGGTTTTAGCAAACCCGGCAAGACCCTTGTCAGGAAGCTTCGCCCCACACCTACGGAGCGAATCACCCTTGTGTCCACTGCCCCCATGGGGCAAGGATTCGGGAGACATCCCCGTGGTGGCATGCATATCTTTGTGAAGACATTCAAGATCAGATACACACTATAGAAGATGACGACCCTTGGCGGGATCCCAGCCAAGGAGGACCACAAGGCCCCCGGCAAGAGCCTTGCCGGGGATGACAGCAGGCGCCACGACAAGACCCTTGCCGGGGCTACGACGAGGCCCTTGCCAAGAACACCCGTAGGGCCACCATCAGGCCCACGCCAATCAAACCTCCACCACCGTTCGCATGCATTGCCGACCCAACCAGTTGGGCAGGCACTGCGTGGCGGCAAGCGGATCTTCGTGGAGACCCACCATCGCTGCGCCACCTCGGCTGCACCGCCTACATGGAACCACGGGCATCGATGGCTGTGGCGGCGTGTCGACACGTAAAAGGAGCGGCGATGGACGAGACAGGCTCTCCCGTCCCCCGATAAAGCAAGGACACCTAAGCAAGACGCATTAAAGGCGCCTTGTCATGTAATGCGAGGGATAAACTCGCATCATCAGCATTCCTTTCCACCTCCTGTGTGCCACTTTGTGGCAACCCCTTTCCCTATAAAAGGAGGCCCAAAGGCGACTGGAGGGGATTCGACTTTGGAGCTCCTCACGCCCCATTGCTAGTTCAAGAACACAGATAAACAAACCACCAAAGCAGGAGTAGGGTTTTACGCATCCTCACGGCTCGAACCTGGATAAGGAAACCGTGTGCTATCTGTTTGATCCGCTCTTCTCACGACCCGCGCCCTGCGACCGTAGTAGGGATTCTTGTGATCCCATAGGTGTTGTTCCCACCGACATCTTTGGCGCGCCAGGTAGGGGTGTGCAGTTGTGAGAATCGGCTCTAGCAGTTAGTTCGACGCTTCTTCATCGTCATGGCGCCCAAGAAGAAGATGACGGTGGCGGTTGGCCCGTCGGAAGCCGGACATCCCGTCCCGATGCGGGCGAGCAGCGGACCGGTCGCATAAAGGACCCAGGGCGCCGTTCGCGAACACCAACACTGTCCCAGCAGCCGAAGTTTGGGAGGCGGCGATGTTCGTGCACCTGGTAACGGGCCGCACGCCGCCAAATCCAAAGACGGAGCCAGGCCCTCCGTAGGTGGCGCGGGGCCTTCCAAGATCATTGCCACCCCGCCCCAAGGCGACGCGAGGGCTTCCAAGACTCCCACGCCGGCGCCGACGGCGTGCTCCTCTCAAGCGGGCGGCGATTTAACGCGGCGTAATCACGCCGAGGACCCCGGCGCCGCCAGCGAAAGAGCCCCGAGCGCCACTCCCGGGATTTAGAAGACCTGCCCGCTCACCGAGGCGCTGGTGAAGATGGCATGCGACCGCAGGGTCGTGATAGAGCTCCTTCTGACATGGTCAGAAGTTGAAGCGCGTCGCGATCCGTGCAGGTTTCGCTGCCACCAACGCCAGCAGGTTCAGCGCCACGCGATTGCTCCTCGATTTTCCTCCCACTACGGGAAACTTCGGCGAATGGAGAGCCACTATCCGAAGCCTTGTTGCGGTGGCCAACAAAGACGAACCGAGTCCGGTGGAGCCCCCGGGTCGACGCTCCGACGGAGTCCCACGCACCAGTGGCAGGAAAGCCGGCGGCGCCGCGACCACGGTGCACTCGCCTCCTCCTCGCCCGGTACCGCGGACGCCAGCCCGTCGCGACGTTACGGGCGACGAAATCTCCATAGCATCGTCCGACCCGCGGGCCCACTGTGACCAGCGCCAAGTTCTTCGGGAACGAGAACATGAAGACGCTCGAACCACTATCGAGCGCCGGCGCGGAGCGCGCCACCAATCGCAAGCGGCGGGGGCCTGTTGTGAGCCACCCAAAGACCGGAGAGCCTCGGAGGCCTACCTTACGAGGTAGGCTGTCCGGCTTTACCCATGAGCTGCGGCAGTTCGGTGGCCCACTCACCGCACCTTCAAACCCGGCGTGGGCGAAAAGTATAGCGGCAAGACCCACCGTCCGAGTTCCTCGGCATCTACACCATCGCGATGCAAGCTGCCGGAGCCCGCTGACGATAAGGTGCTTGCGAATTACTTTTCCGTTGGCTCTTAAACCCAACGCCATGTCATGGTTGATGCACTTGCCGGTAGACTCTATTTCCTCTGGTCGGATTTGTGCCATGAGTTCGTGGGCGCCTTCTTTGGAGGCCACCAAGCCCATGGCCAAGCAAGCGGCCTGCACGTCATTCCCCGAAGGGAGGCGAGAGTCTCCCCAAGTATATCTGAGAGGTTCACCGGATACAAAGATAATATCCACGATGTTCACCCTGCCGCCATCATCGGCGCGTTCCATCGAGCGTGCGTAATCGCAAGATGCGCGAAGAGGCGGCAATGAACAAGGTGAAAGATGTAGCAGAACTCTATGTTCTTGCTGACAGATGTGCCCAAGCTGAAGAGGGAAGGAAGTACCCCGGCAAAGATGCCGGCGTGGAAACCGACTCCTCAGATGAGGATATTGCCGCCCCGGCAAAGAAAGGCCGGCGCTGCAACAGGAAGCGCAAAGGTAAAGCCGTGCTTGCCGTCGAGGGATCTGATGACGCCGGCTCCACCAAGAAAACCAAGGCAGATGACCCCGGCAAGGAAGTTGCGGATGTGTCGCCTGCCGGGCCTTGGTGGCTGCCGAGAAGCCAGGAAACTCCGACAAGCGATACTGCAAGATCCATCGCACCAAAGGCCATGCTCTCCAAGACTGCCGATAGGTTGAGCTCCTCGCTGAGAAGCAAAGGGCTGAGTATGAGAGGCGGGACAAGGAGAAGGGCCCAGACGGTGCTGAGGGGTCAAGAAGAAGCGTGACGGCCAAAGCGGGCCGTCGTGGCAAGGATAAACAATGAGAGATTCGCCCGGGCCGTGATGTAAAGCCAGAAGACGACGATCACGAAGAGGACGACGAATCCGGCGACCAAGAGTTTCAGAAAGCTATAGAGGCCATGTGCGTCGACGGCGGCGCCTCGCTGCATACTTCTCACCGCCGGCTTAAACAGTGGGCGCGAGAGATTACAGCGGCAGAGCCGTCGTTTGATGCCGAAAGGTCATTGAAGTGGTCCAAAGACACCTATCATTTTTGATAATCGAGGATCACCACGATCGCACTATCATGCGGTCGGGTGCTTGCCATTGTTGGTTTCACCAACAATATGCAACCTCAAGGTGACGAAGATGCTAGTCGATGGCGGGGCCGGTCTGAACTTGATCTCGCCTGCCGTGATCGAGAAACTGCAGATTCCTGATGGAGACCTCGAAGAGACGGGCACGTTTTAGGGGGTCAACCCGAGAAGAAGCCAACCCAAGGGAAAGGTCATGCTGCCCGTGACTTTTGGAAGCGACCTGAACTACAAGACGGAGAGGATCGTGTTTGATGTTGCCAAGATCCCCTTGCCCTACAACGGGATCCTTGCCGCACGGCTGGCCAAGTTCATGGCGGCGTCACACTCACGCCTACAACACCCTGAAGATGCCAGGACTGTGACGATCATCACCATCCCTCCAACAAGAAAGATGCATGATTTATACCGACCAACTATACCAAAGAAGGCAAAGTTGCCGCCACTAGGGCACTTGCTCTCCGCTGGGGACCCCGGAGGGAAGAAGAAGAAGAAGACCGGTGAGACCTCGGACACCCACTCCGCAAGCGCACCTCTTGGAGTGTAGCGCCGCCGAGGACGTGCTTGAGAGCTCCACCGGCGGAAACAAGAAGCCCAGGGCCATACCGCCGAACCAAGAAGGTTTACATCAATGAGGGCGGCCGCAGGGAGGAGCTTTTACCATAAGCTCCACCCTTGACGACAAATAGGAAGACGCGCTCGTCACCTTCCTCGCGGGCGAATGTCGATGTGTTTGCATGGCAAGCTCCGACATCCCGGTGTTCCTGTGGAGGTGATTGAGCACAACCTTCTTGTCTGCCCTCATGCGCGGCCCGTCAAGCGGAAGGTCGAAAAGCAAGCTTTAGAACGACAAGAGTTCATCATGAAGAGATCCGAAACCGGAAGCAGCGGGTTTGGTAAGAGGAGTGCTCCATCCAGCGTGGTTGGCCAATCCGGTCAGAAAGCGCAAGGCAAATGGGAAGTGGAGGCGGTGTATTGATTACACAGATATCAATAAGGCTTGCCCTAAAGACCCCTTCCGTTGTCGCAAGATCGACCAGATTGTTGACTCCACGGCTGGGTGTGATCATTGTCATTCCTCGACACCTACTCCGGCTACCACCAGATCTTCATGACAAGAGAAGGCGAAGAGAAAACAGCATTCATCACCCCATGCGGTGCGTATTGTTTCATGTGGATGCCTTTCGGGGTGACGAGTGCTGGTTCGACGTTTGCAAGGGCGGTCCAGATTGGTTTTGAACCCCAGCTCCATAGAAATATGGAAGCTTATATGGATGACATAGTGGTCAAAACCAAGGACAGGGCAACCCTCATACCAGATTTGCAAGAAACATTCACAAACCTGCACAAGATCAATCTCAAGTTGAACCCTGAGAAGTGCGTCTTTGGCGTCCCGTCCGGCAAGCTTCTCGGGTTCTTGGTGTCACAGCGTGGGATAGAGGCCAATCTGGACAAAATCAAAGCTATAGAGCAGATTGAAGCACCCAAGCGAATCAAGGATGTGCGTCGGCTTCTTTGGTTGCGCTGCCGCCATGGGCAGGTTCATTTCAAATCTGCCGAAGGCGCCCTTCCCTTTTTCAAGATCACGAAAAAGGCGGGCCCAATGGAGTGGACGCCAGAAGCCGAAGCAGCATTGCAAGGTTTGAAGAAGTACCTCTTGTCCGCGCCAATACTAGTTGCGCCTAGGCCACAGGAGCCGTTGCTGCTATACCTGGCGGCAACGGACCAGGTGGTCAGCGCCGCACTAGTGGCGCAGAGAGAGGTTGACGACGAGGTAATGGCAGCGACAGAGCCCGACACCACCAATGCAGAGACGACACAGCCAGTTGAAGTGCCGCCGAAGAAGAAAATGATGCAGCACCAGTCTACTTTGTTAGTTCCCTCCTCAGGGGGGCTAGATCAAGAGTACTCCGGCGTGCGAAACTGCTCTTGACCTTCTTATGGCCTCGAGGAAGCTGCGTCACTACTTCCAGGCACACGAGAGCACTGTCGTCACTCGCCTCCCTCTGCAACAGATATTGCACAATCCGGATGCAACGGGAAGAATTGTAGAATGGGCATTGGAGATGTCCAGCTTTGGCCTCAAGTTTGAAAGTACTTCAACGATTCAGAGCCGAGCACTAGCGGAGTTCATTGCAGAATGGACCGCAACGCCTGACGAAGAAGCCCAAGAAACAGCTCTCCCCGGCAAGGAGGCAAGTTGTGATTGGATCATGTACTTTGATGGAGCTTTCTCCTTACAAGGCGCCGGGGCTGGCGTACTGCTTGTCGCGCCCATCGGAGAGCACCTCAAGTACGTGATCATGATGCACTTCCCCAGGGAGGTGTCAACAAACAATACGGCAGAGTATGAAGGGTTGCTTGCCGGTCTTAGGATCGCGGCGAACCTCGGAATCAAGAAACTCATCGTCAGGGGAGACTCGCAGCTTGTCATCAAGCAAGTCAACAAGGATTACCAGAGCCCATTGATGAAGGCCTACGTCGATGAAGTGAGAAAGCTGGAAGAGCGTTTCGCCGGTATACAGGCTGAACACGTTCCCTGAGCGGAGAACGATATCGCCGACACGTGTCAAAACGCTGCCCCTCAAGCTACTGTGGAACCGTGTACCTTTGTGCTTCAGCTAACTCAGCCATCCGTTGATCCATCAACAGAGCAGAATAAGAGGAGGAAATCAGAGCCCGGCCAGTACTTTCCCGCCGAGCTCCCCGGAGCCGCCGGCAAGGATGTTGCCGGAGATACTGAGCCCGCCACGGGACGACTGGCTCCGACGGCTCCATCAGCCAGCTCAAGCCCTTCAAACCATTCCTCTCTCCTGGCCCTTCTCGGTCTGGGGGCTCGACATACTGGGCCCTTTCCCCCGCGCTGTCAGGGGCTTTGAGTACTTGTACATTGCAATCGACAAGTTCACAAAGTGGCCGGAGGTGGAGGCAGTGAGGAATGTCACAGCTCAGTCAGCCATCAAGTTCTTCAAGGGACTAGTGTGCCGCTTTGGCGTACCAATGAGGTTATCACCGACAACGGCACACAGTTCACAAGCCGCACCTTCATGCAATATACCCAAGACCTCGGCAAAGAAAGTCTGCTTTCGCCTGCTGCTCACCCGCCAAGCAATGGTCAAGCCGAGAGGGCAAATGCTGAAGCATCGCGAGGCTTAAGGACCAAGACCTTTGACAAAGCTGCACAAGAGTGGAAGGCGCTGGATTGATGAGTTGCCGGCGGTTCTTTGACGATCGACGACGCCAAATCGAGCCACCGCCGGACACCTTTTGCCCTAGTATCACGGGGCGAAGCAGTTCTCCCCATCGAACTCATATACGGTCACCTCGAGTGCTCGCTTATGACGAAGCTTGAGCAAAGAGCAATCGCGCCAAGATGACGCAATGCTCCTTGAGGAAGATCGTCTTCGAGCGGTCGTGAGAGCAAAGACGCTACCGCAAGCCTTGCGCCGCTACCATAGCCGCAAGGTTCATGCCCAAGCCTTGAGGAAGGCGACCTTGTCCTTCGGGCGCTGCTCAATCGCCAAGAATTCCAACAAGTTGGCGCCAAAGTGGGAAGGCCCTTATCGGGTAATATGAGTCACTGTGCCCGGCGCAGTCCGCTGAGACCGAAGATGCCGTTCGGTGAGTAACTCACGGAACATTGAGCATCTTCGCAAGTTTTACCCGTGAGGCGCGGCTTGCCGGGCCCCCCGGCAAGCCACCTTTTGTACAAGCATTGCCGATGATGCATGTAACCCTTTGTACAAAGCCAGGCGCAGACCCTAAGAATAAATAAGTGAAGCGCTGGCGCCCTAAGTTATAGCATGCATGCTAGGTCGAGTCTCGTCCTTGGTTAGGGTTGATAGTGCTTAGCGGCGACTAACCCCTAGCTTAGAGGTCGAGTGTGCGTCTCTTTGCCGTTCTTTTGTCTTTTTTGGTTCGCAGGACTCAAAGATATCCTTGCCGGATCACTTGAGGACGAAAAAGAGAAGAGGGACAAACCGGCATCTAGACCCCGACAAGCCAGTATTGCCGGGGGCTGCAAGTGCAAAGATTCACCCACGGCAAACCAGAGTTGCCGGGGGTTACAGCTTCAGATAAGTTCTTCATCCCTTATCATGCATTCCCTTATGGACTGAGGTATGTGAAACCTCGCTTTTTTCCCAAAGCTACCGTGCTCCCTAAAACTCTAGGCCCTAGGGCTCGTTCCTCGGGGCCAGGTTTGGTCGAGGTCATGGCGTGAAAGGATGAAACGAGGAGCTCGAACCCACCTCATCCCTGCCTCCGCCAAAAGCGTGAGAAAGGTCGGCGAAGTGGGAAGACGGCAGAACTGTTGTCGGGCAAGGAAATGTTTATCTTAGGGATATCAAGGATTTACTCCTTGTCGTGGGTTCTACCCGCAAACAAATGACCCGGCAAGCATCCCTTTTTCACTAAAAACATTCCACTCAGGTACAGCCCATGGGGAATGAAAAACATGAATGATGGGATTACAAGTTTTAAATTCAGCCCAGGCCCAAAGGCTTACAAGCTAAAAAAAAGATAAGGTGCCCGTAACCCCTTGTCCCTCTCCTCAGGAGGCAGGTCAAGGAGGCGAAAAGGGCAGAAGGGGCGCCTAGGCGAGCTACGGGTGGCAGGAGACACCAAGAGAACATCTCGGTGGCCGTCCGAAGGCTGGATGGTGATGGCGACGCCGGAAGCAGAGCTCGAAGACGAGGCGGCAGGACGTCAAAGACGCTGCCGAAGGCGTCGGTGCCCGAGTACTCGATTTGACGGCCTTGCCGCCCGCCCTCTTCCTCTTCTGCAGCCTCCCAACGCCCGCCCAAGGAGACGACCCGAGAAGTTCGAGGAGCCGGCGACACGGATGATGGGGTCGCCGGTGCCGCACGGAGCGGCGCCCGACACCTAGTCGGACCCGTCATCCTGCCACCTGCTACCCTCGTCGTCGCTGCCGCTGTCCTCCTCGCCACTCCCGCCCGAGGAGGGGTCTTCGCTATCAGAAGAGCTCTCCACGCAGCACCTTGCCCGGGTCCTGAAGAGCCCGAAGACCTTGACGGAGAGGAGGCCGCCCTCCATCAGCTTGAAATGGAGAGTGAGCCCCTCCGTCAAGCGGTGGATATGAGCAAACGTCTTCCATCGCCGACGAAGATACATCACGTGAGGGGCTGGGAAGTCGACGCGAACTCGCGTACCGCTGATCCCACAGCCCCTCATGTGCAGCTGCAATGACTCGGCGGATCCAGCTCCATCTCCAGCGCTGAATGGAGTCGGGAGGCGAAGGCGACGGCGAGGCGGCCGCAGCTGACGAAGAACTTCGCAAGGGTCATCCCCAACATGGCCCTCCATGGGGAGGAACCATCATGGCGGAGGCGAGACCGGCGCGCCACCCGTCCTCCTCTTCCCCAAGCGCCTCGGCCTCGCCCGCAGCCTCGCCCCTCCCCTTCCCTCATGGCTTTGCCACCGCTTGATTCTTGAGAAGAAGGAAGGGCCAGCGTTGTCGGCGACCCTCGCCGCCACCGTTGAAGGGCTGTGGATTCCCTCTCTCCATGGCGGATGGAGGGGGAGCAGAAGATGAAGGAAGGAGGAGATGGAAGAATGCGGGACGCCATCCCCTCCGCTCTTTATAAAGGAACAGGGTGGGGGATCGGCCACCAGCCAATCAAGACGCGAAGGCGCGAGGGAATCGGGACCAACCCGCTACCCCAGCCCGCGACGGCCCGGTTTCCCACTCCACCGTTCGCCACCCCAAGCGCATGAGAACCACGTGGCAGGCGTGCGGGACCAAGGCGACGGGTGAGGCGACCTCTCCCCACCCCGTGATCGTGGGGAGTGGACGCCTTGAAGACCACGCCTCGGCCCCGTTCAGTAAATGGGCCGCGCCTCCACGCCTCCCTCCGTTTATGGGGAAGGCGCAAACCGCCCCCTTTACTACGACGTGACGCATGCGCGCCGAGCTCAGCCCCACGCATGCCGCCCACGTCACACACGCCTCCCCACACCGAGCCACGCGCGGGAGGCATGGGAAGCGCTTGATCTTGTGAAGAGACTTACCGCGGTAAAACCACCCCGCCTACCACAAGATTGCTTTTGGGCCTAGCCCAACGACGCCGATGCGCTTACGTGTGGCCCAGTTCGGGGCTCTGTCGGTGTACAAAAAGAGGGGTACACTTTTGTACCCCTATAACTGCATGGCAGTCTGAGCTGCGGGCACCACCGCACTGAGCAAGGCAAGGGAGGTGAGCCAAGGTAAGGCCGAACCTCGGAAGGAGCAGAACGACGCCAAGACCAAGACCACAAAGAGCAAAGGGGACGAAGCGGACTCCCCCGGCAAGATCCTTGCCGGGAGGCGGTTTTAGCAAACCCGGCAAGACCCTTGCCGTGGCAGCTTGCCCCACACCCACGGAGGGAGTCACCCTTGAGTCCACTGCCCCCATGGGGCAAGGATTCGGGAGACATCCCCGTGGTGGCATGCAGATCTTTGTGAAGACATTCAAGATCAGATGCACACTATAGAAGATGACGACCCTTGGCGGGATCCCAGCCAAGGAGGACCACAAGGCCCCCGCCAAGAGCCTTGCTGGGGTTGACAGCAGGCGCCACGACAAGACCCTTGCCGGGGGCCCGGCAAGACCCTTGTCGGGGCTACGACGAGGCCCTTGCCAAGAACACCCGTAGGGCCACCATCAGGCCCACGCCAATCAAACCTCCACCACCGTTTGCATGCAGCTGCCGACCCAACCAGTTGGGCAGGACCTGCGTGGCGGCAAGCGGATCTTCGTGGAGACCCACCACTGCGCCACCTCACCGCCTGCTCGCCTACATGGCACCACGGGCATCGCTGGCGTATGCGGCGATGTCGACACGAAAGGGACCGGCGACGGACGAGACAGGGCTCTCCCCCGTCCCCGATAAAGCAAGGACACCTAAGCAAGACGCATTAAAGGCGCCTTGTCATGTAATGCGAGGGATAAACTCGCATCACTGTACCCTTTCCTCCTCCTGTGTTCCACTGTGGCAATCCCTTTCCTTATAAAAGGAGGCCCAAGGCGGCCAGGAGAGGGATTCTGCTTTTTGGAGCTCCTCACGCCCCATTGCTAGTTCAAGAACACAGATAAACAAACCACCAAAGCAGGAGTAGGGTTTTACGCATCCTCGCAGCCCGAACCTGGATAAGGAAACCGTGTGCTATCTGTTTGATCCGCTCTTCTCACGACCTCGCGCCCCGCGACCGTAGTAGGGATTCTTGTGTTCCCATAGATGTTGTTCCCACCGACAGCGGGCGTCGTGGCGGCGTCAAGGCCGGCCAGTCGCGGCAAGTGGCGGCGGCGGCCAGCGGGCGGAAAGGTGGCTGTGGGCGGTGGGAGGCGGGCGAGTGCGGTGGCGAGGTCAAGCGGTGGCGCTATTTAAGAGGGGGCGGCGCGACTTGGGGAAGGGGCACCGGGTGAAATTCGACCTCGGGAGGCGTGCCCGGCCGGACTCGATGGCGGCGGTGATGCGGTCTCCCGAGGAGGCGGTGGTCTTGGTCTCCCATGAGGAGGCGGCTGACAGGCCTTGAGCCTAACTTTGGCTCGGGTGGGCCTTGACCCGATCAGTATGATTCCCTTTTAAAAAACAGATTTCGCCAAAACAAGAAAAATTCTAGAAAATAAAATAAAATTCTAAAAATGCCAAAATAAATTTTCACCGCCTAAATAAAATATTTAGACCGAGGTGAACATTTTCTTGGCCCTAAAATGCAGTTTTGAAAATGTGCAATTTTTCCTAAATTCAAATAAAATAGCCAAAAACTTCTAAATAAAATTTTATTTGATTTTTTTATTAAATCCTCAACATTTCTTCATTTTGGGAAAGTCATTTTATTCCCTCTCTCATATTTTTGTTATAGAAATTATTGAACATAAAATAAATAAAATCAAATGATCCTATTTTCAAAATTTGAGAAAACTCAAATATGAAAATAATGAAATTCCCAACTCTCTCCATGGGTCCTTGAGTTGCGTATAATTTCTAGGATCGAGCCAAAAGCAAGAAAATATGATATGCATTGATGATCTAGTGTATAACATTCCAAATTGAAAATTTGGGATGTTACAAGCTGGGAGGCTACACCGCGGCGGCGGCGTAGTGTAGTGCGTGTGGCGTCCCTGTTGGGTGTGCACGAAACACCTACCACACGCTCCGCCACCGGTGTCAGTCGGCAGCTGTTGCCGGCCGTCGTTGCTGCCACACCACCATCGAAAGCCAGGGCCATCGCCCGCTCCACCGCCGCGGCCCGAAGGCGGGAGATGGCCGTCGTGGCCGCCATCCCACTGCCGGCCACGATGGCCATCACCCGCTCCACCACCGCGGCCCGAAGGCGGGAGGTGGTGGTTGTGGCCGCCACCCCGTCGTCGACCACCGTGGCCGCCAGCCCACCATCGACTGCCGGGTCATCACCCGCTCCGCCACCGCCGCCCGAAGGCGGGAGGCGAAGGTGGATGCTCGCACGTGCGACAGTGACCTTGCGCACTACACCGAGTTCCTGCAGGAGGAGGAGGAGCGCCTCATCGAGCACGCAAATAGCCTTACCGTCGTAGTGGCAGCGGCACATGCCGCCTCAGAGGCGAGGAATCAGGAGATCTACAAGGAGAACCACCGCTTTGAGAGGGGTCGTCTGGAGCGGCAAAGGGCGTTCGAGGCGAGCTGAAGCATTAAGCGCCGTGCACCGCATTGCGGTTGCCCACTCGTCGGCGACTCCTCCTCCTCCGCCTCTTCTTGAGCACGCTTCGGCGAGAGGAGAGGCAGCGGAAGTAGTACAAAGCCCCTCCGCAGTAGTAGTAGTAGTAGTATTTAGGGGCTATTTTGTGCAGTTCATCTGACTATAGATGTGGTGGAACTGTACAACGTACTTAAAATTAGCTAGTATATATAGTTGAACTAGCTATTTAACTATGTGGTTGGCAACAATTGGGGAAAAGTTTGGTCGGTACAGCTGTCGAGTTGAACTGTTTGTATAAATTAAGGACGACTTCTTAATCTATGAATGAAATCTATGCTTATTTACTGAATTTTAGTTGCAAAAATTAGATACTGGTAGTGATTTTTAGATTCATATTTTGACAAATCACAGTGTTACAAGGATTGACAAATCCTACCAAATTGTTTGTACGTGGTTCCACACAGGTCATCCAAAACAACCGTTTGCATTGAAGGGATGCACAAATCCTGCCGCTGCTCTCACTTTGCATACGGGTGTTTTATCTAAAACGCTTGCGATTAAGAGCTGCAGAAATCCTGCTCGACACATTTTCTCTTGGCTTCCTGGGGAAGCTATCGGTTTGCATACGGGTGTTCTAACTAAAATGTTTGCGATGAGTGTTTTATATTTAAAAAGCGAATTAAATCAAGCTTTGGGCGCCATTAATGGAGAGGATGCGAGCAAGGCGGGCTGCCATGGAAGTCAAAGGGCTCGCTTCCTAGTGAGCTCAAGTGACAACAGACAACAGATAAGCTTCCCGTGAGCTCACAAGACTCAAGGACAACTTGCACGCCTCTTAGTCAGCCTGCGCACCGGACGGCGCTCGCACGCCTCCTGTTCAGTCAAGGTCAAGCAACTGTCCGCACGGCACCTCCTACAACCATTAAAACAAAGACATATGGTGTCACATGAATGGTTAACAGAATTTTGGATTTACTAGAATTTAAAACCAGGCATCTCAATGTTTTCTTAAGAATCAATCTGCGTGCCACAGTGTTTGAAATTCATTCCCATTTCTTGCATGGGACCTAAGCATGCACCCAAGGACACATATTTGATTTTTAACCAATTTATATGCCTTTGGAGCATGTGCATGTAGTTCAAATTTGAATTATGCACATAAATGCATTGAAAACTCAGTTAATGCATAAAAATGTCCAAACGAACCCCGAAACATCACAAAAATTCACACAACACTCCTGTTGTTCTATGTTGACACGAGAAAAAAAATTGAAAGCAATAAGAGTCAATGGATATCGTTTCGTCCTCAAAGGTGGGACGTTCCCTACCGAAAACCATCATGCTTGTCGTGAGAAGCTCTGGTTTGTGAGAAGCATATACCCAAACCTACCCCAAATGGGACAAAATTTGTACCACGGCATGTTGATGCCGCTCCATGATAGCATGCCAAGTTTCATTAATTTCATACGAGTTCTGGATTTACTAGAATTTAAAAACCAGGCATCTCAATGTTTTGCCGGCAATCAACAGTGCCCCGGTGTTTGGAATTCATTCCCATTTCTTGCATGGGACCTAAGCATGCACCCAAGGACACTGATTTGATTTTTCAACCAATTTATATGCACTAGAGCATGTGCATGTAGTTCAAATTTGAATTATGCACATAAAATGCATTGAAAACTTAGTTAATGCATAAAAATGTCCAAACGAACCCCGAAAAGTCACAAAAAATCACACAACACTCCTGTTGTTCTATGTTGACACGAGAAGAAAAATTGAAAGCAATAAGAGGCATTGGATATCGTTTCGTCCACAAAGGTGGGACGTTCCCTACCGAAAACCATCATGCTTGTTGCGAGAAGCTCCAGTTTGTGAGAAGCATATACCCAAACCTGTCCCAAATGGGACAAAATTTGTACCACGGCATGTTGATGCCGCTCCATGATAGCATGCCAAGTTTCATGAATTTCATACGAGTTTTGGATTTACTAGAATCTAAAACTAGGCATCTCAATGTTTTGCCGGCAATCAACGGTGCCCCGGTGTTTGAAATTCATTCCCATTTCTTGCATGGGACCTAAGCATGCACCCAAGGACACATATTTGATTTTTCAACCAATTTATATGCACTGGAGCATGTGCATGTAGTTCAAATTTTAATTATGCACATAAAATGCATTGAAAACTCAGTTAATGCATAAAAATGTCCAAACGAACCACGAAAAATCACAAAAAATCACACAACACTCCCATTGTTCTATGTTGACACGAGAAAAAAAATTGAAAGCAATAAGAGGCAATGGATATCGTTTAAATCATAAAGGTGGGGCGTTCCCTCAAAACCATCATGCTTGTTGCGAGAAGCTCCGGTTTGTGAGAAGCATATACCCAAACCTGCCCCAAATGGGACAAAATTTGTACCACGACATGTTGATGCCGCTCCATGATAGCATGCCAAGTTTCATGAATTTCAGACGAGTTTTGGATTTACTAGAATTTAAAGCCAGGCATCTCAATGTTTTGCCGGCAATCAACGGTGCCCTAGTGTTTGAAATCCATTCCCATTTCTTGCATGGGACCTAAGCATGCACCCAAGGACACATATTTGATTTTTCAACCAATTTATATGCACTGGAGCATGTGCATGTAGTTCAAATTTGAATTGTTCACCTGAAATGGCTAGAAAACCAATTTAATGTATAAAATGTTCAAACAAACCCTGAATAATTTAAATTCTTTTACGACACACATATAGTTGCATGTTCACTCCAGATAAAAGGTCTAATAATTCAAACACCGTCCATTGCCGCTGTGACCCCATTATCTAATTCAAATCAAGATGAAAAATCAAGTAGATCGCACACAGTTTATGATCAGCAACCGTGTGAGATATAGTACAAAATATCTTGGAGCACCGTCGGTGTATAGTACGCCTATGGCTTACGCGAGAAGGTGCGTCGGCTACAGTCCGCAGCCGGCGTCTCAAGCACACTTGCTCGCTCCCCAAATATCATTTCACTATTCAATCGTCACCGGTGAAAGATGGGCACGTGGACCCGTGTCATGAGGGAAACTTCGGTGGCCCACTCCGGCGAGAGAGCGGCCACAGCCGCCATGCGCGTGCTAACAAGGTGCATGAGCGCGGCCGCAATTTGCGACCGGGCGGCAGAGGCAGCCCAAACGGCCGCTGTTACTTGTCAGGTGGCGGCAACAACATCTGCCTCGGGGATAGCAACTGGCGAGAGCGGCACAACAGTTGTTCGTTCCGCAGCGGCGGCCTTAGCCCTGATGGAGGCCGCCCACGACCATGTCAAGGCCTCCCACGCCCAGCTCCTGGCGGTCACCGCACAAATCGAACGAAGCTTCTCTGACAACGGTCGGCAACCCACGGCCGAAGAGCTGGCAATCACCGAGAGCGTTCAAGCAGCCATCCGTTCCTCCGCCGCATACCTTGCGATGACGGAGCCCGTCCAAGCCGAGATCGCGTCGGCCCACGCCCAACCCATGGCGGCCTTTTCCAAAGAGATGGCGGACGCGGCCGACGAGATGCTTGTCGAGTATGGTGGGATGGATGCCATGGAGCCCCTTCCCCAGGAGACCATCGGGCACGAGCTGGACATGGAGGCGGCGGTGGAGATCGATGAGCACCAGCTGTAGTAGTAATCTATGTTTTGTTTAATTAAGAGCGTCGGTCTTTAATTTGTTAGAGTAATGTTTAGGTCAGCTAGCTCTGTTAATTGCTGAACTTGCTCGATTAAGAAGTGTGGGTGTGCTGTAGTCTCCTTTGTGTACCCAAATTATGCAATGACGTGGATGACCACTGTAACCATGGAAATTCAAACAAAAACTTTTGACGTTCAAACTCATCACAGACGGGTTAAGCTATCTGAATCGTTTGTGATGTCCACATATCGCATACGATTACGAATAAGGGACCGTGGTGATGACACTTTCTTGGCATGATTTTTTGGTGAAGCGATTCCAAATTTTAGCCTTCATGAAATATCTACCTCCCCGCCTCCCCTTACCAAAATCCACATTTCCCCTCTTTCCGCCTTCCTTTCCAAGTTGAAACCTTCACTCCTTGCTTGCAGCGCCGCCGCCTCCTACTTGGCGACCCTCCTTCATCTTTTCGGCCTCCTCTATCCAGGCAGGTAATCCACACCCGACCCCCATCCTCCTCCTTCTTCCACATCCCACATGCCTAAAGGAAATATGCCCTAGAGGCAATAATAAAGTTATTATTTATTTCCTCATATCATGATAAATGTTTATTATTCATGCTAGATTGTATTACCCGGAAACATGATACATGTGTGTACATAGACAAACATAGTGTCACTAGTATGCCTCTACTTGACTAGCTCGTAAATCAAAGATGGTTAAGTTTCCTAACCATAGACATGAGTTGTCATTTGATTAACGGGATCACATCATTAGGAGAATGATGTGATTGACCTAACCCATTCCGTTAGCTTAGCACTTGATCGTTTAGTATGTTGCTATTGCTTTCTTCATGACTTATACATGTTCCTATGACTATGAGATTATGTAACTCCCGTTTACGGAGGGACACTTTGTGTGCTACCAAAGCGTCACAACGAATCGGGTGATTATAAAGGTGCTCTACGGGTGTTTCCGAAGGTACTTGTTGAGTTGGCGTATTTCGAGATTAGGATTTGTCACTCCGATTGTCGGAGAGGTATCTCTGGGCCCTCTCGGTAATGCACATCACTATAAGCCTTGCAAGCAATGTAGCTAATGAGTTAGTTACGGAATGGTGCATTACGTAACGAGTAAAGAGACTTGCCAGTGATGAGATTGAACTAGGTATTGAGATCTGAAGCGATCGAATCTCGGGCAAGTAGCATACCGATGACAAAGGGAACAACGTATGTTGTTATGCGGTTTAATGATAAAGATCTTAAGTAGAATATGTAGGAGCCAATATGAGCATCCAGGTTCCGCTATTGGTTATTGACCGGAAATAGTTCTAGGTCATGTCTACATAGTTCTCGAACCCGTAGGGTCCGCACGCTTAACGTTACGATGACAGTTATAATATGAGTTTATGGTTTTTGATGTACCGAAGGTTGTTCGGAGTCCCAGATGTGATCACGGACATGACGAGGAGTCTCGAAATGGTCGAGACATACAGATCGATATATTGGACGACTATATTTGGACACCGGAAAGGTTCCGGGTGAGATTGAGACTATACCGGAGCTCCAGGAGGTTACCGGAACCCCCCGGTAGGTATATGGGCCTTATTGGGCCTTAGTGGAAAGGAGGGAGAAGGAGCAAAGGAGGGGGCGCCCCCCAAGCCCAAACCGAATTGGGAGGGGGGCGGCCCCCTTTCCTTCTTCCCTCCTCTCTCTTCCTTCCCTCTCCTACTCCTAATAGGAAAGGGGGGGGGCAAACCTACTTGGAGTAGGATTGCCCCCCCCCCTAGGGCGCGCCTCTCCCCTTGGCCGGCCCCCTCCTCCTCACCCCTTTATATACGGAGGAGGGGGGCACCCCATAGACACAAGTTGATCTTCGTGATCGTTCCTTAGCCGTGTGCGGTGCCCCCCTCCACCATATTCCACCTCGGTCATATCGTAGCGGTGCTTAGGCGAAGCCCTGCGTCGGTATAACATCATCACCGTCACCACGTCGTCGTGCTGACGAAACTCATCCCCGACACCCTGCTGGATCGGAGTCTGGGGATCATCATCGAGCTGAATGTGTGCTGAACTTGGAGGTGTCGTACGTTCGGTACTTGGATCGGTCGGATCGTGAAGACGTACGACTACTTCAACCGCGTTGTTCTGACGCTTCCGCTTTCGGTCTACGAGGGTACGTGGACAACACTCTCCCCTCTCGTTGCTATGCATCACCATGATCTTGCGTTAATGCGTAGGAATTTTTTGAAATTACTACGTTCCCCATGATGGCATCCGAGCCTAGGTTTTATGCGTTGATGTTATATGCACGAGTAGAACACAAGTGAGTTGTGGGCGATACAAGTCATACTGCTTACCGACATGTCATATTTTGGTTCGGCGGTATTGTTGGATGAAGCGGCGGACCGACATTACGCTGCACGCTTACGCGAGACTGGTTCTACTGACGTGCTTTGCACACAGGTGGCTGGCGGGTGTCAATTTCTCCAACTTTAGTTGAACCGAGTGTGGCTACGCCCGGTCCTTGAGAAGGTTAAAACATCACTAACTTGACGAACTATCGTTGTGGTTTTGATGCGTAGGTAAGAACGGTTCTTGCTCAGCCCGTAGCAGCCACGTAAAATTTGTTGGAAATATGCCCTAGAGGCAATAATAAATTAGTTATTATTATATTTCCTTGTTCATGATAATCGTTTATTATCCATGCTATAATTGTATTGATAGGAAACTTAGATACATGTGTGGGTACATAGACAACACCAAGTCCCTAGTAAGCCTCTAGATGACTAGCTCGTTAATCAATAGATGGTTACGGTTTCACGACCATGGACATTGGATGTCATTGATAGCGGGATCACATCATTAGGAGAATGATGTGATGGATAAGACAATCCTAAGCCTAGCACAAAGATCGTAGTTAGGTATGCTAAAGCTTTTCTAATGTCAAGTATCATTTCCTTAGACCATGAGATTGTGCAACTCCGGATACCGTAGGAATGCTTTGGGTGTACCAAAGCGTCCTAGCAATAGCTGGGTGGCTATAAAGGTGCATTACGGTATCTCCGAAAGTGTACATTGGGTTGTACGAATTGAGGCTGGGATTTGTCACTTCGGTTGACGGAGAGGTATCTGGGCCCACTCGATAGGACATCATCATAATGTGCACAATGTGACCAAGGGGTTGATCACGGGATGATGTGTTACTGAACGAGTAAAGAGACTTGCCGGTAACGAGATTGAACAAGGTATCGGTATACCGACGATCGAATCTCGGGCAAGTACAATACCGTTAGACAAAGGGAATTGAATACGGGATTGATTGAGTCCTTGACATCGTGGTTCATCCGATGAGATCGTCGTGGAACATGTGGGAGCCAACATGGGTATCCAGATCCCGCTGTTGGTTATTGACGGGAGAAACGTCTCGGTCATGTACGCATGGTTCCCGAACCCGTAGGGTCTACACATAAGGTTCGATGGCGCTAGGGTTATAAAGGAAGTTTGTATGTGGTTACCGAATGTTGTTGAGTCCGGATGAGATCCCGGACGTCACGAGGAGTTCCGGAATGGTCCGGAGGTAAAGATTTATATATGGGAAGTCTGTTTTGGTCCTTTGGAAAAGTTTCAAGTTTTTTCGGTAGCGTCTGGGACCACGGGAGGGTCTGGGGTCCACCAAGTGGGGCCACCAACCCCAGGAAGGGCTGCGTGGGCCAAGTGTGGGAGGGACCAGCCCGGTGGGCTGGTGCGCCCCACAAGGGGCCCAAAGGCGCGAGGAAGAGTGGGAGGGGCAAACCCTAGGGCGGATGGGCCCTAAGGCCCACCCAGTAGCGCCTCCTCTCTCCCCCTCTGGCCACCACCCAGGTGGCATCTGGGGGCTGCCGCCACCCTTGGGGAGGGAACCCTAGAGGGGGCGCAGCCCCCTCCCCTCCCCCTATAAATACATGAGGTCTAGGGGCTGCCCAACACACGAGAACCTCTCCCTCTTGGCGCAGCCCTACCTCTCTTACTCCTCCTCTCCATGGTGCTTGGCGAAGCCTGCTGGACTACCACGCTCCTCCATCACCACCATGCCGTTGTCTTTGCTGATGGATGGAGTCTTCCTCAACCTCTCCCTCTCTCCTTCTTTGGTGAAGGAAATATGCCCTAGAGGCAATAATAAAGTTATTATTTATTTCCTTATATCATGATAAATGTTTATTATTCATGCTAGAATTGTATTAACTTAGGAAACATAATACATGTGTGAATACATAGACAAGCAGATAAGTCACTAGTAAGCCTCTACTAGACTAGCTCATTAATCAAAGATGGTTATGTTTCCTAACCATAGACATGTGTTGTCATTTGATTAATGGGATCACCTCATTAGAAGAATGATGTGATTTACATGACCCATTCCGTTAGCTTAGCACTTGATCGTTTAGTATATTGCTATTGCTTTCTTCATGACTTATACATGTTCCTATAACTATGAGATTATGCAACTCCCGTTTACGGAGGAACACTTTGGGTACTACCAAGCGTCACAACGTGAATCTGGGTGATCATAAAGGAGTATTACAGGTGTCTCCAAAGGTACTTGTTGGGTTGGCGTATTTGAGATTAGGTTTTGTCACTCCGATTGCTCGGAGAGGTATCTCTGGCCTTCTCGGTAATACACATCACATAAGCCTTGCAAGCATTGCAACTAATGAGTTAGTTGTGAGATGATGTATTACGGAGCGAGTAAAGAGACTTGCGATGCTTGAGATTGAACTAGGTATTGGATACCGACGATCGAATCTCGGGCAAGTAACATACCGATGACAAAAGGAACAACGTATGTTGTTATGCGGTGCGACCGATAAAGATCTTCGTAGAAAATGTAGGAACCAATATGGGCATCCGAGGTCCGCTATTGGTTATTGACCGGAGATGTGTCTCGGTCATGTCTACATTGTTCTCGAACCGTAGGGTCACTTGCACGCTTAAGGTTTCGATGGCGGTTATATTATGAGTTTGTGTATTTTGATGTACGAAGGTTGTTCGAGTCCGGATATGATCACGGACATGACGAGGAGTCTCGAAATGGTCGAGACATAAAGATTAATATATTGGACGGATATATTTGGACACGGAAAGGTTAGGAGAAGTTTGGAGCTCGGGAGGTTATCGGAACCCCGGGAGGTATATGGGCCTTATTGGGCCCATGTAGGAGGAAGGAGAAGGAACAAGGGAGGCGCGCCCCCAAGCCCAATCCGAATTGGGGAGGGGCGGCCCCCTTTCCTTTCTCCTTCCCCTCTTCCTATTCCTACTACTAGTACTACTTCCTAATACTAGTACTCCTTCCTTCCCTCCAAATAAGATAAGGAAAGAGGAAACCTACTTGGAGTAGGTTTCCCCCTCCTATATGGCGCCCCCTTGTGGCCGGCCACCTCCTCCTCCCTCCTTTATATCTGAGGGGTGGGGGGCACCCTAGGACACACAAGTTGATCCTTGAGATCGTTCCTTAGCCGTGTGCGGTGCCCCCTCCACCATATTCCACCTCGGTCATATCGTAGCGGTGCTTAGGCGAAGCCTGCGTCAGTGAAACATCAAGATCGTCCACCACGTCGTCTTGTGAACTCCCTCTCCCGGAGCTTTGCTGGATCGGAGCTCGAGGAGCGTCATCGAGCTGAGCGTGTGCCAAGAACCTGAGGCGCCGAGTAATGGCTTGGGATCGGCTGGATCGCGAGGAGAACGTCTGACGACTACTTCCTCTACGTCATCATCGACTCGGAGGTGCCGAATGCTGACCTTTGGGATCGGCAGGATCGCGAGGAGAACGTCGACTACTTCCTCTACGTTGTGATCGCTTCCGCTTTGGTCTCACGAGATGCGTAGACAACACTCTCCCTTCTCGTTGCTATGCCATCACCATGGTCCCGTGTGTGCGTGGGAAAATTTTGAAATTACTCGTTACCCAGCGGTGGCATCCGAGCCTGGTTTTATCGTTGATGTCATATGCACGAGTAGAACACAAGTGAGTTGTGGGCGATACAAGTCATCTTGCCTACCGGCATGTCATACTTTGGTTCAGCGGTATTGTGAGATGAAGCGGCCGGACCGACATTACGCGTGACGCTTACGCGAGACTGGTTTCACCGTTCACGAGCACTCGTGCTTAAAGGTGGCTGGCGGGTGTCTGTCTCTCTCACTTTAGTTGAACTGAGTGTGGCTACGCCCGGTCCTTGAGAAGGTTAAAGCGGAGTCTATTTGACGAAATATCGTTGTGGTTTTAATGCGTAGGTAAGAACGGTTCTTGCTCAGCCCGTAGCAGCCACGTAAAACTTGCAACAACAAAGTAGAGGGCGTCTAACTTGTTTTTGCAGGGCATGTTGTGATGTGATATGGTCAAGGCGTGATGCTATATTTTATTGTATGAGATGATCATGTTTTGTAACGAGTTATCGGCAATGGCGAGCCATATGGTTGTCGCTTTATTGTATGAAATGCAAGCATACTGTAATTGCTTTACTTTATCACTAAGCGGTAGCGATAGTCGTAGAAAGCAATAGATGGCGTAACGACAACGATGCTACGATGGAGATCAAGGTGTCGCGCCCGGTGGCGATGGTGATCATGACGGTGCTTGGAGATGGAGATCACAAGCACAAGATGATGATGGCCATATCATATCACTTATATTGATTGCATGTGATGTTTATCCTTTATGCATCTTATTTTGCTTTGATTGACGGTAGCATTTTAAGATGATCTCTCATTAAAATTATCAAGTAGTGTTCTCCCTAAGTATGCACCATTGCCAAAGTTAAATCGTGTCGAGAGACACCACGTGATGATCGGGTGTGATAAGCTCTCGTCCATCTACAACGGGTGCAAGCCAGTTTTGCACCTTGAGAATACTCGAGTTATACTTGACGAGCCTAGCATATGCAGATATGGCCTCGAACACGGAGACCGAAAGGTCCGGCGTGAATCATATAGTAGATATGATCAACATAAGATGTTCACCATTGAAAACTACTCCATCTCACGTGATGATCGGTTATGGTTTAGTTGATTTGGATCACGTGATCACTTAGATGACTAGAGAGATGTCTGTCTAAGTGGGAGTTCTTTAATATGATTAATTAAAACTTAAATTTATCATGAACTTAGTACTGATAGTATTTTGCTTGTCTATGTTTACTTTGTAGATAGATGGCTCGTCTTTGTTGTTCCGTTGAATTTTAATGCGTTCCTTGAGAAAGCAAAGTTGAAAGATGATGGTAGCAATTACACGGACTGGGTCCGTAACTTGAGGATTATCCTCATTCTGCCTGAAGAATTACGTCCTGGAAGCACCGGCCGGGTGCGAACTGCTTTGCGAGAGCAACGCGAGAAGTTGTGAGCGTCTGGCGAGCAAAGTGATGACTACTCTATAGTTCGATGTGCCATGCTTTACGGCTTAGAACCGGGTCTTCAACGACGTTTTGAGCGTCATGGAGCATATGAGATGTTCCAAGAGTTGAAGTTAATATTTCAAGCAAATGCCGGATTGAGAGATATGAAGTCTCCAATAAGTTCTATAGCTGCAAGATGGAGGAGAACAGTTACATCGGTGAGCACATACTCAAAATGTGCAGGTATAATAATCACTTAATTCGGTTGGGAGTTAATCTTCCGGATGATAGTGTCATTGATGAAATTCTCCAATCAACGCCACCAAGCTACAAGAGCTTCGTGATGAACTATAATATGCAAGGGATGACTAAGACAATTCTGAGCTCTTCGCAATGCTAAAAGCAGCGGAGGTAGAAATCAAGAAAGAGCATCAAGTGTTGATGGTCAACAAGACCACTAGTTTCAAGAAAAGGGCAAAGGGAAGAAGAAGGGGAACTTCAAGAAGAACAGCAAACAAGTTGCTTGCTCAAGGGAAGAAACCCAAGTCTGGACCTAAACACATCGAGTGCTTCTCATCGCAAGCGATGGTCCTTTGGAAGCGGAACTGCCCCAAGTATTTGGCGGATAAAAAGGATGGCAAGGTGAACAAAGGTATATGTGATATACATGTTATTGATGTGTACCTTACTAGAGCTCATGATAGCATTTGGGTATTTGATACTGGTTTTGTTGCTAATATTTGCAACTTGAAGCAGGGGACTTCTGATTAGCGAACACCGGCAAAGGACGAGGTGACGATGCGGCGTGGGAAATGGTTCCAAAGTCGATGTGATCGCGGTCGGCACGCTACCTCTACATCTACCTTCGGGATTAGTTTTAGACCTAAATAATTGTTATTTGGTACCAGCGTTAAGCATGAACATTATATCTGGATCTTGTTTGATGCGAGACGGTTATTCATTTAAATCGAGAGAATAAAGGTTGTTCTATTTATATGAATAATATCTTTTATGGTCATGCACCCTTGAAGAGTGGTCTATTTTTAATGAATCTCGATAGTAGTGATACACATATTCATAATGTTGAAACCAAAAGATGCAGAGTTGATAATGATAGTGCGACTTATTTGTGGCATTGCCGTTTAGGTCATATCGGTATAAAGCGCATGAAGAAACTCCATCTTGATGGACTTTTGGAGTCACTTGATTATGAATCACTTGGCACTTATGAACCGTGCCTCATGGGCAAGATGACTAAAACCCGTTCTCGGTACTATGGAGAGAGCAACAGATTTGTTGGAAATCATACATCTGAGATGTATGTGGTCCAATGAATGTTGAGGCTCGTGGCGGATATCGTTATTTTCTCACCTTCACGGATGACTTAAGCGAGATATGGGTATATCTTCTTAATGAAACATAAGTCTGAAACATTTGAAAAGTTCAAAGAATTTCAGAGTGAAGTTGAAAATCATCGTAATAAGAAAATAAAGTTTCTACGATCTGATCGTGGAGGCGAATATTTGAGTTCTGAGTTTGGTCTACATTTGAAACAATGCGGAATAGTTTAGCAACTCACGCCACCGGAACACCACGGCGCAATGGTGTGTCCGAGCGTCGTAATCGCACTTTACTAGATATGGTGCGATCTATGATGTCTCTTCTGATTTACCGCTATCGTTTTGGGGTTATGCTCTTGAGGCGGCCGCATTCACGCTGAATAGAACAAGTCAAAATCCGTTGAGGCGACACCTTATGAGCTGTGGTTTAGCAAGAAACCAAAGTTGTCGTTTCTTAAATTTTGGGGATGCGATGCTTATGTGAAAAAGCTTCAACACGATAAGCTCGAACATAAATCGGAGAAATGTATCTTCATAGGATACCCAAAGGAGACAGTTGGGTACACCTTCTATCACAGATCCGAAGGCAAGACATTTGTTGCTAAGAATGGATCCTTTCTAGAGAAGGATTTTCTCTCGAAAGAAGTGAGTGGGAGGAAAGTAGAACTTGATGAGGTAACTGTACCTTCTCCCTTATTTGAAAGTAGTTTATCACAGAAACCAATTTTTGCGATATCTACACCAAATAGTGAGGAAGTTGATGATGTTGATCATGAAACTTCAGATCAAGTTACTCTGAGAACCTCGTAGATCAACCAGAATAAAATCCGCACGAGTGGTACGGCAATCCTGTTACGGAAGTCATGCTACTAGATCATGATGAACCTACGAACTATGAAGAAGCGATGGTGAGCCCAGATTCATAAAATGGCTTGAGGCCATGAACTGCGAGATGGGATCCATGTATGAAAACAAAGTGTGGACTTTGGTTGACTTGCCGAGGGTCGGCAAGCAATAGAAAACAAGTGGATCTTCAAGAAGAAGACTGACGCCGACGGTAATATTCTTTGTCTACAAAGCTCGACTTGTCACAAAGGGGTTTCGACAAGTTCAAGGGATTGACTACGATAAGACCTTCTCACCCGTAGCGATGCTTAAGTCTGTCCAGAATCATGTTAGCAATTGCCGCATTTATGATTATGAAATTTGGCAAATGGATGTAAAGACCGCATTCTGAATGGGTTTTACGGAAGAAGAGTTGTATATGCAACGAGAAGGTTTTATCGATCCAAAGGAGCTAACAAAGTGTGCAAGCTCCAGCGATCCATTTATGGTGGTGCAAGCATCTCGGAGTTGGAATAAACGCTTTGATAGTGTGATCAAAGTATTTGGGTTTATCTGAGACTTTTGGAGAAGCTTTGTATTTACAAGAAAGTGAGTGGGAGCTCTGTAGCATTTACGATATTATATGTAGATGACATATTCTTGATCGGAAATGATATAGAATTCTGGATAGCATAAAGGGATACTTGAACAAGAGTTTTTCGATGAAAGACCTTGGTGAAGCTGCTTACATATTGGGCATCAAGATCTATAGAGATAGATCAAGGCGCTTAATTGGACTTTCACAAAGCACATACCTTGATAAAGTTTTGAAGAAGTTCAAAATGGATCGTGCAAAGAAAGGTTTTTACATGTATTACATGGTGTGAGATTGAGTCGGACTCAATGCCCGACCACAATGAGAAGATAGAGAGAAAATGAAAGATGTTCCCTATGCTTCAGCCATAGGCTCTATCATGTATGCAATCTTGTGTACCAGACTGGCGTATGCTTAGGCTGTAAGCTTGGCAGGAAGGTACCAAAGTAATCCAGAGTGGATCCTTTGGACAGCGGTCAAGAACATCTGAAATACGAAAAGGACTAAGGATATGTTTCTCGTATATGGAGGTGACAAAGAGCTAGTCGTAAATGGTTACGTCGTCACGAGCTTTGACATCGATCCAGACGATTCTAAATCGCAAACCCGGATCGTGTTTTTGTTAAGCGGTGGAGCTGTCGGTTGGTGCAGTTCTAAACAAAGCGTCGTGGCGGGATCTACATGTGAAGCGGAGTACATAGGCTGCTTGAGCGGCAAATGAAGGATGCGGATGAAAGAGTTCATTTCCGATCTAGGTGTTATACCTAGTGCATCGGGACCAATGAAGATCTTACGTGACAATCTTTGGTGCAATTGCCTTGGCAAAGGAATCCAGATTTCACAAGAGGACCAAGCATATCAAGAGACGCTTCAATTCCATTCGGGACCAAGTCCAAGTGGGAGACATAGAGATTTGCAAAATACATACGGATCTGAGCGTTGCGAGACCCGTTGACTAAGCCTCTTCCACGAGCAAAACATGATCAGCACCAAGACTCCATGGGTGTTAGAATCATTCTTGAGTAATCTAGATTATTGACTCTAGTGCAAGTGGGAGGCGGAAGGAAATATGCCCTAGAGGCAATAATAAAGTTATTATTTATTTCCTTATATCATGATAAATGTTTATTATTCATGCTAGAATTGTATTAACCGGAAACATAATACATGTGTGAATACATAGACAAGCAGATAAGTCACTAGTAAGCCTCTACTAGACTAGCTCATTAATCAAAGATGGTTATGTTTCCTAACCATAGACATGTGTTGTCATTTGATTAATGGGATCACCTCATTAGAAGAATGATGTGATTGACATGACCCATTCCGTTAGCTTAGCACTTGATCGTTTAGTATATTGCTATTGCTTTCTTCATGACTTATACATGTTCCTATAACTATGAGATTACGCAACTCCGTTCTGGGAGGAACACTTTGGGTACTACCAAGCGTCACAACGTAAGCTGGGTGATCATAAAGGAGTATTACGGTGTCTCCAAAGGTACTTGTTGGGTTGGCGTATTTGAGATTAGGTTTTGTCACTCCGATTGTGGGAGAGGTATCTCTGGGCCTTCTCGGTAATACACATCACATAAGCCTTGCAAGCATTGCAACTAATGAGTTAGTTGTGAGATGATGTATTACGGAACGAGTAAAGAGACTTGCGATGCTTGAGATTGAACTAGGTATTGGATACCGGCGATCGAATCTCGGGCAAGTAACATACCGATGACAAAAGGAACAACGTATGTTGTTATGCGGTCTGACCGATAAAGATCTTACGTAGAAAATGTAGGAACCAATATGGGCATCGAGGTCCCGCTATTGGTTATTGACCGGAGATGTGTCTCGGTCATGTCTACATTGTTCTCAAACCGTAGGGTCCGCACGCTTAAGGTTTCGATGGCGGTTATATTATGAGTTTGTGTATTTTGATGTACGAAGGTTGTTGAGTCCGGATATGATCACGGACATGACGAGGAGTCTCGAAATGGTCGAGACATAAAGATTAATATATTGGACGGATATATTTGGACACGGAAAGGTTAGGAGAAGTTTGGAGCTCCGGAGGTTACCGGAACCCCGGGAGGTATATGGGCCTTATTGGGCCCATGTAGGAGGAAGGGAGAAGGAACAAGGGAGGCGCGCCCCAAGCCCAATCCGAATTGGGGAGGGGGCCCCTTTCCTTTCTCCTTCCCCTCTTCCTATTCCTACTACTAGTACTACTTCCTAATACTAGTACTCCTTCCTTCCCTCCAAATAAGATAAGGAAAGAGGAAACCTACTTGGAGTAGGTTTCCCCCTCCTATGGCGCCCCCCTTGGGCCGGCCACTTCCTCCCTCCCTCCTTTATATACGGGGGAGGGGGGGCACCCTAGGACACACAAGTTGATCCTTGAGATCGTTCCTTAGCCGTGTGCGGTGCCCCCTCCACCATATTCCACCTCGGTCATATTGTAGCGGTGCTTAGGCGAAGCCTGCGTCAGTGAAACATCAAGATCGTCACCACGCCGTCGTCTTGTGAACTCCCTCTCCCGGAGCTTTGCCGGATCGGAGCCCGAGGAGCGTCATCGAAATTTGAGCGTGTGCCAAGAACTTCGGAGGCGCCGAATGCTTGGTTGGGATCGGCTGGATCGCGAGGAGAACGTCGACTACTTCCTCTACGTCATCATCGACTCGGAGGTGCGAATGCAACCTTTGGGATCGGCAGGATCGCGAGGAGAACGTCGACTACTTCCTCTACGTTGTGATCGCTTCCGCTTTGGTCTACGAGGGTACGTAGACAACACTCTCCCTTCTCGTTGCTATGCCATCACCATGGTCCTGTGTGTGCGTAGGAAAATTTTGAAATTACTACGTTCCCCAACAGCTGGATCAAGGCATGGGAGACGTCACCGGGCTGTACGTGTGTTGAACGCGGAGGTGTCGTCCGTTCGGCACTAGGATCTCCGGTGATTTGGATCACGACGAGTACGACTCCTTCAACCCCGTTCTCTTGAACACTTCCGCTTAGCGATCTACAAGGGTGTGTAGATGCACTCTCCTTCCCCTCGTTGCTGGTTTCTCCATAGATAGATCTTGGTGACGCGTAGGAAAATTTTGAATTTATGCTACATTTCCCAACAGTGGCATCATGAGCTAGGTCTATTGCGTAGATTCTTTGTACGAGTAGAACACAAAGTAGTTGTGGGCGTTGATTTTTGTTCAATATGCTTACCGTTACCGGTCCAATCTTGTTTGACGATATTGTGGGATGAAGCGGCCGGACCGACCTTACCGTACACTTACGTGAGACAGGTTCCACCGGTGACATGCACTTGGTGCATAAGGTGGCTAGCGGGTGCCAGTCTCTCCCACTTTAGTCGGAACGGATTCGATGAAAAGGGCCCTTATGAAGGGTAAATAGCAATTGGCATATCACGTTGTGGTTTTGCGTAGGTAAGAAACGTTCTTGCTAGAAACCCATAGCAGCCACGTAAAACATGCAAACAACAATTAGAGGACGTCTAACTTGTTTTTGCGGGGTATGCTATGTGATGTGATATGGCCAAGAAGAATGTGATGAATGATATGTGATGTATGAGATTGATCATGTTCTTGTAATAGGAATCACGACTTGCATGTCGATGAGTATGACAACCGGCAGGAGCCATAGGAGTTGTCTTAATTTATTGTATGACCTGCGTGTCATTGAACAAACGCCATGTAATTACTTTACCTTATTGCTAACCGGTAGCCATAGTAGTAGAAGTAATAAGTTGGCGAGACAACTTCGTGGAGACACGATGATGGAGATCATGATGATGGAGATCATGGTGTCATGCCGGTGACGATGATGATCATGGAGCCCCGAAGATGGAGCAAAATGATATTGGCCATATCATGTCACTATTTGATTGCATGTGATGTTTATCATGTTTATGCATCTTATTTGCTTAGAACGACGGTAGTAAATAAGATGATCCCTCATTAAAATTTCAAGAAAGTGTTCACCCTAACTGAGCACCGTTGCGAAAGTTAAATGCGTTTGAAGCACCACGTGATGATCGGGTGTGATAGATTCTTATGTTCACATACAACGGGTGTAAGCCAGATTTACACACGCGAAACACTTAGGTTAACTTGACGAGCCTAGCATGTCTGCAGACATGGCCTCGAATACAAGAGACCGAAAGGTCGAGCATGAGTCGTATGGAGGATACGATCAACATGAAGATGTTCACCGATGATGACTAGTCCGTCTCACGTGATGATCGGACACGGCCTAGTTGACTCGGATCATGTAATAACTTAGATGACTAGAGGGATGTCTATCTGAGTGGGAGTTCATAAGATGAACTTAATTATCCTGAACATAGTCAAAAACCCTTTGCAAATTATGTCGTAAGCTCGCGCTTTAGTTCCACTGTTTAGATATGTTCCTAGAGAAAATATAGTTGAAAGTTGACAGTAGCGATTATGCGGACAGTAGAAAGCTTATGTCCTTAATGCACCGCTCGGTGTCTTTGAACCTCGAGCGTTAAATGCATGGATGTTCCAAACATCTGACATACAAGTCTTGATAACTACGTGATAGTTCAGTTAAACGGTTTAGAGTTGAGGCACCAAAGACGATTTCGAAACGTCACGAAACATATGAGATGTTTTCGAGGGCTGAAATTGGGATTTCAAGCTCGTGCCCACGTCAGGAGGTATAAGACCTCCGACGATTTTCTTAACCTGCAAACTAAGGGAGAAAAGCTCAATCGTTGAGCTTGTGCTCGAGATGTCACGAGTGAAACAATCACTTGAATCGAGTGAGTTGATCTTCACGATGAGATAGTGATGTTTCTCCAAAGTCATTGCCACCAAGCTGCTAGAAGCTTCGTGATGAACTATAACATATCGAGGATAGATATGATGATCCTTGAGCTATTCGCAATGTTCGACACATGAATGTAGAAATCAAGAAGGAGCATCAATTCTTGATGGTTAGTGAAATCACTAGTTTCAAGAAGGGCAAGGGCAAGAAGGGTACTTCATGAAACGGCAAATCGATTCTTTGCTCGATTGAAGAAACCCAGGGTTGAACCCGAACCGAGACTAAGTGCTTCTATAATGAGAGGAGCGGACCTTTGAAGCAGTGATTACCCTAGATACTTGGTAGATGAGAAGGCGGGCAAGGTCGATAGAAGTATCTTGGATATACATTATGTTAATGTGTACTTTACTAGTACTCCTAGCAGCACCGAGGTATTAGATACCGGTTCGGTTGCTAAGTGTTAGTAACTCGAAATAAAAGCTACGGAATAAAAGGAGACTAGCTAAAGGTGAGTGACGATATGTGTTGGAAGTGTTTCCAAAGGTTGATGTGATCAAGCATCGCTTTGCTCCCTCTACCATCGAGATTTGTGTTAAACCTAAATAATTGTTATTTGGTGTTTGCGTTGAGCATAGACATGATTGGATTATGTCTATCGCAATACGGTTATTCATTTAAGGAGAATAGTGGTTACTCTATTTATTTGAATAATACCTTCAATGGTATTGCACCTAAAAGGAATGGTTTATTGAATCTCGATCGTAGTGATACACATTTTCATTCCAAAAGATATAAGATAGTAATGATAGTACCACTCACTTGTGGCACTGCCATGTAAGTCATATTGGTGTAAAACGCATGAAGAAGCTCCATGTTGATGGATCTTTGGACTCACTCGTTTTTTTGAAAAAAAAAATTTGAGACATGCGAACCATCTCTATTGGTGTATACGCATGAAGAAACTCCATGCAGATGGATCGTTTGGACTCACTTGATTTTGAATCACTTGAGATATGCAAATCATACCACATGGGCAAGATGATTTGGAAAGCCTCGTTTTCGGTAAGATGGAACAAGATAGCAACTTGTTGGAAGTAACACATTTTGATGTGTGCAGTCCAATGAGTCTTTGAGGCATCTGATGAATATCGTTATGTTCTTACTTCATAGATGATTCGAGTAGATGTTGAGTATATTTACTTGATGAAACACAAATCTGAATTATTGAATGGTTCAAGTAATTTCAGAGTGAAGTTAAAGATCATCGTGACAAGAGGATAAAATGTCTATGATATGATCATAGAGATGAGTATCTGAGTTACGAGCTTTGTACATAATTAAGACATTGTGGAAATTGTTTCACAATAAATACACTGGAACACCATAGTGTGATGGTGTGTCCAAACATCATAGTTGCACCCTATTGAATATGGTGCGTACCATGATGTCTCTTATCGAATTACCACTATCGTTCATGGGTTAGGCATTAGAGACAACCGCACTCACTCTAATAGGGCACCACATAATTCCGTTGAGACGACACCGTTTGAACTATGGTTTGGAGAAACCTAAGTTGTCGTTTCTTAAAAGTTTGGGGCTACAATGCTTATGTGAAAAAGTTTCAGGTTGATAAGCTCGAACCCAAAGCGGATAAAATACATCTTCATAGGACACCCAAAACAGTTGGGTATTCCTCCTAATTCAGATCCGAAAGCAATAGGGATTGTTTCTTGAATCGGGTCCTTTCTCGAGGAAAAGTTTCTCTCGAAAGAATTGAGTGGGAGGATGGTGGAGACTTGATGAGGTTACAAAACCATCACTTCAACCAGTGTGTAGCAGGGCACAGGAAGTTGTTCATGTGGCACCTACACCAATTGAAGTGGAAGTTGATGATAGTGATCATGATGCTTCAGATGAAATCACTACCGTACCTCGTGGGGTGACAAGGATGCGTACTACTTCAGAGTGGTACAGCAATCCTGTCTTAGAGGTCATGTTGCTAGACAACAATGAACCTACGAGCTATGGAGAAGCGATGGTGGGCCCGGATTCTGACGAATGGCTCGAGGCCATAAAATCTGAGAAAGGATCCATGACTTTGGAAGAAATACTTGATGGTCGTAAGTCCGTTGAGTACAGATGGATTTCAAAAGGAAGACAAACAATGATGGTAAGTATCACCATCAAGAAAGCTCGACTTGTCGTTAAAGATGTTTTCCGACAAGTTCAAGGAGTTGACTACGGTGAGGCTTTCTCACTCGTAGCGATGCTAAGAGTTTGTTGGAAATGGATTAGCGATTCTTGCATTATTTATGAAATCTTGCAAATAGAATGTCAAAACATTGTTTCCTCGGCAGTTTTCTTGAGGAAAGGTTGTATGTGATACAACCGGAAGGTTTTGACAATCTGAAGAACGCTAACGAATATGCAAAACTCCAGCAATCCTTCTAAGGACCGGAGTAAGCATCTCGGAGTTGGAATGTGCGCTTTGATGAGATGATCAAAGATTTTGGGTTTATACAAAGTTTATGAGAAACTTGTATTTCCAAAGAAGTGAGTGGGAGCACTATGGAATTTCGATGAGTATATGTTGTTGACATATTGTTGATCGAAATGATGTAGAATTTCTATAAAGCATATAGGGTTATTTGAAAAGTGTTTTCAATGGAAAACCTGGATTAGGCTACTTGAACAACAAGCATCAAGATCTATAAGATAGATCAAAATGCTTAATAATACTTTCAAATGAGCACATACCTTGACATGATCTTGAAGGTGTTCAAGATGGATCGAACGAAGAAGGAGTTCTTGCACGAGTTGTAAGGTATGAAGTTAAGAGTTAAAGCTCGACCACGGCAGAAGAAAGAGAAAGGACGAAGGTCGTCCCCTATGCTTTAGACGTAGTCTCTACAATATGCTATGCTTTGTACCGCACCGGAAGTGTGCCTTGCCATGAGTCAGTCAAGGGGTACAAGAATGATCCAGGAATGGATCATTGTATAGCGGACTAAATTGTCCTTGGAGGAAATAAGGACATGTATCACGATTATGGAGGTGATAAAGAGTTCGGCGTAAAGGGTGACGTTGATGCAAGCTTTAACACCTATCCGGGTGACTCTGAGTAGCAAACCAGATACGTATAGTGGAGCAACCATTTGGAATAGCTCCAAGTGGAGCGTGGAAGCAGCGTTTACAATATGACATAGAGAATTGCGTAGTACATACGGATCTGAATGTTCTGAGACCCGTTGACTAAAACCTCTCTCACAAGCAAAACATGATCAAACCCCGAACTCATTGAGTCTTAATCACATGATGATGTGAACTAGTTTAATGACACTAGTAAACTCTTTGGATGTTGGTCACATGGCGATGTGACGTGTGAGTGTTAATCACATGACGATGTGAACTAGATTATTGACTCTAGTGCAAGTGGGAGACTGTTGGAAATATGCCCTAGAGGCAATAATAAATTAGTTATTATTATATTTCCTTGTTCATGATAATCATTTATTATCCATGCTATAATTGTATTGATAGGAAACTTCAGATACATGTGTGGGTACATAGACAACACCAAGTCCCTAGTAAGCCTCTAGATGACTAGCTCGTTAATCAATAGATGGTTACGGTTTCACGACCATGGACATTGGATGTCATTGATAACGGGATCACATCATTAGGAGAACGATGTGATGGACAAGACCCAATCCTAAGCCTAGCACAAAGATGCGTAGTTCGTATGCTAAAGCTTTTCTAATGTCAAGTATCATTTCCTTAGACCATGAGATTGTGCAACTCCGGATACCGTAGGAATGCTTTGGGTGTGCCAAAGCGTCCTAGCAATGCTGGGTGGCTATAAAGGTGCATTACGGTATCTCCGAAAGTGTCTGTTGGGTTGGCACGAATTGAGGCTGGGATTTGTCACTCCGGTTGTGGAGAGGTATCTCTGGGCCCACTCGGTAGGACATCATCATAATGTGCACAATGTGACCAAGGGGTTGATCACGGGATGATGTGTTACGGAGCGAGTAAAGAGACTTGCCGTGAACGAGATTGAACAAGGTATCGGTATACCGACGATCGAATCTCGGGCAAGTACAATACCGTTAGACAAAGGGAATTGAATACGGGATTGATTGAGTCCTTGACATCGTGGTTCATCCGATGATATCATCGTGGAACATGTGGGAGCCAACATGGGTATCCAGATCCCGCTGTTGGTTATTAATGGGAGAACGTCTCGGTCATATGCGCATGGTTCCCGAACCCGTAGGGTCTACACATAAGGTTCGATGGCGCTAGGGTTATAAATGAAGTTTGTATGTGGTTACCGAATGTTGTTCGAGATGCGGATGAGATCCCGGACGTCACGAGGAGTTCGGAATGGTCCGGAGGTAAAGATTTATATATGGGAAGTCTGTTTTGGTCCTTTGGAAAAGTTTGGGTTTTTTCGGTAGCGTCTGGGACCACCGGGAGGGTCGGGGTCCACCAAGTGGGGCCACCAACCCGGAGGGCTGCATGGGCCAAGTGTGGGAGGGACCAGCCGGGTGGGCTGGTGCGCCCACAAGGGCCCAAAGGCGCAGGAAGAGTGGGAGGGCAAACCCTAGGGCAGATGGGCCCTAAGGCCCACCCAGTAGCGCCTCCCCTCTCTCCCCCTCTGGCCGCCACCCAGATGGCATCTGGGGGCTGCTGCCACCCTTGGGGAGGGAAACCTAGAGGGGGTGCAGCCCCCTCCCCTTCCCCTATAAATACATGAGGTCTAGGGGCTGCCCAACACACGAGAACCTCTCCCTCTTGGCGCAACCCTACCTCTCTTACTCCTCCTCTCCCGCGGTGCTTGGCGAAGCCCTGCTGGACTACCACGCTCCTCCATCACCACCACGCCGTTGTGCTGCTGGATGGAGTCTTCCTCAACCTCTCCCTCTCTCCTTGCTGGATCAAGGCATGGGAGGCGCCACTTGCTGTCACGTGTGTTGAACGCGGAGGTGCCGTCCGCTCGGCACTAGGATCTCCGGTGATTTGGATCACGATGAGTACGACTCCTTCAACCCCGTTCTCTTGAACGCTTCCGCTTAGCGGTCTACAAGGGTATGTAGATGCACTCTCCTTCCCCTCGTTGCTGGTTTCTCCATAGATAGATCTTGGTGACGCGTAGGAAAATTTTGAATTTCTGCTACATAACCCAACAAAATTTGCAACAACAAAGTAGAGGACGTCTAACTTATTTTTGCAGGGCATGTTGTGATGTGATATGGTCAAGACGTGATGCTATATTTTATTGTATGAGATGATCATGTTTTTTAACCGAGTTATCGGCAACTGGCAGGAGCCATATGGTTGTCGCTTTATTGTATGAAATGCAATCGCCCTGTAATTTCTTTACTTTATCACTAAGCGGTAGCGATAGTCATAGAAGCAATAGTTGGCGAGACGACAACGATGCTACGATGGAGATCAAGGTGTCACGCCGGAGACGATGTTGATCATGACGGTGCTTTAGAGATGGAGATCACAAGCACAAGATGATGATGGCCATATCATATCACTTATATTGATTGCATGTGATGTTTACCTTTTATGCATCTTATCTTGCTTTGATTGACGGTAGCATTATAAGATGATCTCTCACTAAATTTCAAGATAAAAGTGTTCTCCTGAGTATGCACTTTGTTGCCAAAGTTAAATCGTGCCCGGACACCACATGATGATCGGGTGTGATAAGCTCTCGTCCATCTACAACGGGTGCAAGCCAGTTTTGCACACGCAGAATACTCGAGTTAAACTTAACGAGCCTAGCATATGCGAGATATGGCCTCGGAACCTTTGAGACCGAAAGGTCGGCGTGAATCATATAGTAGATATGATCAACATAGTGATGTTCACCATTGAAAACTACTCCATTTCACGTGATGATCGGTTATGGTTTAGTTGATTTGGATCATGTGATCACTTAGATGATTAGAGAGATGTCTATCTAAGTGGGAGTTCTTAAGTAATATGATTAATTGAACTTAAATTTATCATGAACTTAGTACCTGATAGTATTTTGCTTGTCTATGTTTGTCGTAGATAGATGGCTCGTCTTTGTTGTTCCGTTGAATTTTAATGCGTTCCTTGAGAAAGCAAAGTTGAAAGATGATGGTAGCAATTACACGGATCGGGTCCGTAACTTGAGGATTATCCTCATTGCTGCACGTAAGAATTATGTCCCGGAAGCACCGCTGGGTGCCAAACTCACTGCAGGAGCAACACCGGATGTTGTGAATGTCCGGCGAGCAAAGTCGATGACTACTCGATAGTTCGGTGTGCCATGCTTTACGGCTTAGAACCGGGACTTCAACGATGTTTTGAACGTCATGGAGCATATGAGATGTTCCAGGAGTTGAAGTTAATATTTCAAGCAAATGCCCGGATTGAGAGATATGAAGTCTCCAATAAGTTCTATAGCTGCAAGATGGAGGAGAATAGTTATGTCAGTGAGCATATACTCAGAATGTCTGGGTATAACAATCACTTGATTCAACTAGGAGTTAATCTTCGGGATGATAGCGTCATTGACAGAATTCTTCAATCACTGCCACCAAGCTACAAAAGCTTCATGATGAACTATAATATGCAAGGGATGGAAAAGACAATTCCCGAGCTCTTCGCAATGCTAAAAGCTGCGGAGGTAGAAATCAAGAAGGAGCATCAAGTGTTGATGGTTAATAAGACCACCAGTTTCAACAAAGGGCAAAGGGAAAAAGAAGGGAAACTTCAAGAAGAACATCAAACAAGTTGCTGCTCAGGAGAAGAAACCCAAGTCTGGACCTAAGCACGACATCGAGTGCTTCTACTACAAGCAATCGGTCCTTTGGAAGCGGAACTGCCCCAAGTATTTGGCGGATAAGAAGGATGGCAAGGTGAACAAAGGTATATGTGATATACATGTTATTGATGTGTACCTTACGAGCTCGCATGTAGCACACAGGTATTTGATAATCGGTTACATTGCTAATATTTGCAACTCGAAACATGGACTACAGATTAAGCGGACACTGGCTAAGGACGAGGTGACGATGCGCATGGGAAATGGTTCCAAATTCGATGTGATCGCCGTCGGCACGCTACCTCTACATCTACCTTCGGGATTAGTTTTAGACCTAAATAATTGTTATTTGGTGCTAGTGTTGAGCATGAACATTATATCTGGATCTTGTTTGATGCGAGACGGTTATTCATTTAGATCTAAGAATAATGGTTGTTCTATTTATATGGGTAATATCTTTTATGGTCATGCACCTTTAAAGAGTGGTCTATTTTTGATGAATCTCGATAGTAGTGATACACATATTCATAATGTTGAAGCCAAAAGATGCAGAGTTGATAATGATAGTGCAACTTATTTGTGGCACTGCCGTTTAGGTCATATTGGTGTAAAGCGCATGAAGAAACTCCATACTGATGGACTTTTGGAATCACTTGATTATGAATCACTTGGTACTTGCGAACCATGCCTCATGGGTAAGATGACTAAAACACCGTTCTCCGTACTATGGAGAGAGGAACTTATTTGTTGGAAATCATACATACTGATGTATGTGGTCCAATGAATGTTGAGGCCCGTGGCGGATATCGTTATTTTCTCACCTTCACAGATGATTTGAGCAGATATGGGTATATCTACTTAATGGAACATAAGTTTGAAACATTTGAAAAGTTCAAAGAATTTCAGAGTGAAGTTGAAAATCATCGTAGCAAGAAAATAAAGTTTCTACGATCTGATCGTGGACGAGAATATTTGAGTTACGAGTTTGGTTTACATTTGAAGCAATGCGGAATAGTTTCGCAACTCACGCCACCCGGAACACCACAGCGTAATGGTGTGTTCGAACGTCATAATCGTACTTTACTAGATATGGTGTGATCTATGATGTCTCTTACCGATTTACCGCTATCGTTTTGGGGTTATGCTTTAGAGACGGCCGCATTCACGTTAAATAGGGCACCATAAAAATCCGTTGAGACGACGCCTTATGAACTATGGTTTGGCAAGAAACCAAAGTTGTCGTTTCTTAAATTTTGGGGCTGCGATGCTTATGTGAAAAAGCTTCAATCTGATAAGCTCGAACCCAAATCGGAGAAATGTGTCTTCATAGGATACCCAAAGGAAACTGTTGGGTACACCTTCTATCACAGATCCGAAGGCAAGACATTTGTTGCAAAGAATGGATCCTTTCTAGAGAAGGAGTTTCTCTCGAAAGAAGTGAGTGGGAGGAAAGTAGAACTTGATGAGGTAATTGTACCTGCTCCCTTATTGGAAAATAGTTCATCACATAAACCGGTTCCTGTGACGACTACACCAATAAGTGAGGAAGCTAATGATGATGATCATGAAACTTCAGAACAAGTTACTACAGAACCTCGTAGGTCGACCAGAGTAAGATCCGCACCAGAGTGGTACGGTAATCCTATTTTGGAGGTCATGTTACTTGACCATGGCGAGCCTACAAACTATGAGGAAGCGATGATGAGCCCAGATTCCGCAAAATGGCTTGAAGCCATGAAATCTGAGATGGGATCCATGTATGAGAACAAAGTGTGGACTTTGGTTGACTTGCCCGATGATCGGCAAGCCATCGAGAATAAATGGATTTTTAAGAAGAAGACTGACGCTGATGGTAATGTTACTGTCTACAAAGCTCGACTTGTTGCAGAAGGTTTTCGACAAGTCCAAGGGGTTGACTACAATGAGACTTTCTCACCCGTAGCGATGCTTAAGTCTGTCCGAATCATGTTAGCAATTGCCGCATTTTATGATTATGAAATTTGGCAAATGGATGTCAAAACTGCATTCCTGAATGGTTTTCTGGAAGAAGAGTTGTATATGATGCAGCCGGAAGGTTTTGTCGATCCAAAAGGTGCTAACAAAGTGTGCAAGCTCCAAATGATCCATCTATGGACTGGTGCGAGACATCTCGGAGTTGGAATAAACGCTTTGATAGTGTGATCAAAGCATATGGTTTTATCTGAGACTTTTGGAGAAGCACGTATTTACAAGAAAGTGAGTGGGAGCTCTGTAGCATTTACGATATTATATGTAGATGACATATTGTTAATTGGAAATGATCTTGAATTCTGGATAGCATAAAGGGATACTTGAATAAAAGTTTTTCAATGAAAGACCTCGGTGAAGTTGCTTACATATTGGGCATCAAGATCTATAGAGATAGATCAAGACGCTTGATTGGACTTTCACAAAGCACATACCTTGATAAAGTTTTGAAAAAGTTCAAAATGGATCGTGCAAAGAAAGGATTCTTGCCTGTATTACAAGGTGTGAAGTTGAGTCGGACTCAATGCCCGACCACTCTGAAGATAGAGAGAAAATGAAAGGAGTTCCTTATGCTTGACCATAGGCTCTATCATGTATCAATCTTTGTGTACCGGACACGATGTGTGCCTTGCTATTAGGTTAGCGAGGGAGGTACCAAAGTAATCCAGGAGTGGATCCTTTGGACAGCGGTCAAGAACATCTGAAATACGAAAAGGACTAAGGATATGTTTCTCGTTTATGGAGGTGACAAAGAGCTAGTCGTAAATGGTTACGTCGATGCAAGCTTTGACACTGATCCGGACGATCCTAAATCGCAAACCAGATACGTGTTTATATTAAACGGTGGAGCTGTCAGTTGGTGTAGTTCTAAACAAAGCGTCATAGCAGGATGTACATGCGAAGCGGAGTACATAGCTGCTTGAGCAAAGACAAATGAAGGAGTGCGGATGAAGGAGTTCATTTCCGATCTAGGTGTCATACCTAGTGCATCGGGACCAATGAAGATCTTACGTGACAATCTTGGTGCAATTGCCTTGGCAAAGGAATCCAGATTTCACAAGAGGACCAAGCACATCAAGAGACGCTTCAAATAAATCCGGGACCAATTCCAGGTGTGAGACATGGAGATTTGCAAGATACATACGAATCTGAATATTGCAGACCCGTTGACTAAGCCTCTTCCACGAGCAAAACATGATCAACACCAAGACTCCATGGGTGTTAGAATCATTATTGTGTAATCTAGATTATTGACTCTAGTGCAAGTGGGAGACTGAAGGAAATATGCCCTAGAGGCAATAATAAAGTTATTATTTATTTCCTCATATCATGATAAATGTTTATTATTCATGCTAGAATTGTAACCGGAAACATGATACATGTGTGAATACATAGACAAACATAGTGTCACTAGTATGCCTCTACTTTACTAGCTCATAAATCAAAGATGGTTAAGTTTCCTAACCATAGACATGAGTTGTCATTTGATTAACGGGATCACATCATTAGGAGAATGATGTGATTGACCTGACCCATTCCGTTAGCTTAGCACTTGATCATTTAGTATGCTGCTATTGCTTTCTTCATGACTTATACATGTTCCTATGACTATGAGATTATGTAACTCCCGTTTACCGAAGGAACACTTTGTGTGCTACCAAACGTCACAACGTAACTGGGTGATTATAAAGGTGCTCTACAGGTGTCTCCAAAGGTACTTGTTGAGTTGACGTATTTCCAGATTAGGATTTGTCACTCCGATTGTCGGAGAGGTATCTCTGGGCCCTCTCGGTAATGCACATGAGAGGTATCTCTGGGCCCTCTCGGTAATGCACATCACTATAAGCCTTGAAAGCAATGTAGCTAATGAGT